>CM051374.1:6483266-6533266 GCA_028015245.1 Cardamine occulta
TGTTGTGTTTGCTTTTGAGAAGTTCCGTCTGTATCTTGTTGGTTCTAAGGTTGTGGTGCATACTGATCATTCAGCTCTGAAGTATTTGATGCAGAAGAAGGATTCCAAGCCAAGATTGCTGCGATGGATCCTCCTTGATGTGATCATGGATAGCTCACAGAAGCAGCTTGAAGCCGAGGATGCTTTGGCCGTACCAAGTGGACCAATGACAAGATCGAGAGCCAAAGAGTTTCAGAATGCCATCACCGCATTACTCACTCAAGTTCAACCGACTAAAGCTCAGTTCGAGAACATGGAAAATCAGACCGTCTTCGTTGCTCGAATGGACTAATAAACGGGAAATTCTTTGTACTCTTTTTTCCTAGCCTTTGGTTTTGTCCCCATGGGTTTTCCAAAGGAAGGTTTTAATGAGGCAAATGGGTCACTTTAATCCATCTAAGTTCACAAGAGTTCACCAGAATATGCAGAATTCATTTGGGGATATTAACTATCAAGTCCAGCCCATTTTAGGCCTACTTACAAGTCAAAGAAGCCTAAAGGGAGTCACTTATTTTTCAGGCCCAAGAGAGTGACAAAATTAAGTTCAAGAGTCACTCTAGATGCATCTATGGGGGAGTCTAAGGGTTGAATCCATATTCAACTTACTATCTTTATTTTATTTTAGTTCCAAGACAATTTATTATTGACTTAGGCTTTGTTTTCAAGTTTTCTTTTCTTTATATTCATGTAAACTCATTTGAGAAAAATAGACTTCTTTTTATTAAAAATCAGAGAGTGATTTTCTCTTGTGTTCTTGAAGAACAAATCTCGATTGTTGGTGAGTAACATCCTTCAATCAAACTCGAATCAAGGTGTGTCATATCCGCGATTCAAACCTTGGCATTTTCAAGTGTGTCATATCTTGGAAAAGTCATTGAGGAAATATCCAAGGTCTTCCGCAACCTTGGTGCGATCCATTCACTACACCCCTATCCATCTATCCACTTCTTTCATTCTACTCCTCGAAAGTGCCGATTCTAGGGAGGATCATATCAAGTGGTATCAGAGCACACTTTCGGGTTTGGTATTTGTCTTATCATCTTCTCACCTTTCCATCTTCTTTCATTTTCTATCTTTTCATCTTCAGTTTCTTTTATCTTCTGTAGTCTTTCTTTTCTATTTGATCGGATCAATAGTTTGGGGGATTAGTCAATTTATTTTTATTTTGATCATAATTTTCTTGTTGATCTCTATTTAGTTCTAGTTTTAATTCTGAGTTGTTTTAAAAAAAACAAAAAAAAACAAAAGTTGATCGGACCAAAAGAGAAAAAAAAACTATATATTATTAATCAGTCCGAAATTAATTGGCTTAAGGGGTTTTTGTTTTCTAATTTTATCTCCTTAATTTTCTGATCCTTGATCTGTTCTTAATTAAACAAAAAAATATAAAATCTTTTCTCTTTTCTTTCTATCTCAAATCAATTGTTCGAATTTGTGTTGTTGGAGTTGTTCATCCGATTTGATCAGTTTTGTTCCATACGAACCATTGAGAAAATAACTGAGAGAAAACATTTTGAGTGCTGAGTGATTGAGTGAATAAAAAGGAGAGAAACATTTGTGAGGATCGACTTTTTATTACTAACGTTTGTTAAGTGTGCAGGGAAAACAAAATCAATATGTCTAATCATTCCAGCGAAGAAGATGTGAACACCAACCGAGCTCGTAGAGGAACAAATAACAATATGGACATGCAAACTCTTATGGGAGAGATGAGGCGAATAATGAGGGAAGAGATGGGGTCAGTCAATGAAAGGATCGATACGATTCAAGAGTCCGTTAATCAATGACTATTGCTGAATACTACTGCTAGAAGAAGAAGAGTGCGACCTCAAGAAGAAGCTGATGAGGATGATTTGAATTATTACAGCAGAGGTAGCCAACCTTCTAATCGAAGTGAAAGAAGACCGAGACGAGTAAGAGAAGCTAGGGGTCGAAATGAGGATAATCTCAGTGGACTCAAGTTGAAGATACTGCCGTTTCATGGGAAGAGTGATCCGGAAGCTTACTTGGAGTGGGAGAAGAAAATTGAGCTCGTATTTGATTGTCAAAACTATTCGGAGCAGAAGAAGGTTCAAGTAGCGGCCACAGAGTTTTATGACTACGCTATTAATTAGTGGGATCAGATCGTGACAAGTAGAAGATGCAATCATGAGCCGCCCGTAATCACTTGGGAAGCGTTGAAAAATCTGATGAGAAAAAGATTTGTTCCAAGTCACTATCATCGGGAACTACATCAAAAGCTTAGGCGTCTAACTCAAGGAAGTAAGAACGTGGAGGATTATTTCCAAGAGATGGAATCTCTAATGATTAAGGCTGATACTGATGAAGATGCTGAGGCGACAATGGCAGGTTTTTGAGTGGTTTAGCTCGTGATATTCAAGACAGGATGGAGCTTCAAACTTATAACGATTTGGAAGAAATGCTTCATAAGGCTGTGTTGGTTGAACATCAAATTAAGAGGAGAAGTACTTCTAGACTTTCCTATGGAGCTGGAGCGGCTAACACTAGGACGAGTTACAGCCGAGAGGATAGGACCGTTGCCAAGCCAAAACCGGATCATAAGCCTTACGCCAATGCTGAAGACGCCAAGGGTAAAGCTGTAGCTACTACATCTAGAAATTGGGATGTTAAATATTTCAAGTGTCAAGGGAGAGGACACTACGCCAACGAATGCACCAATAAGCGGACTATGATCCTTTTGGATAATGGCGAGATTGAAACTGAGGAGGAAAAGCCTGAAAATGAAAGCGGAACCGAGGAAGACATAGAGTTACCAGTCACCGGAGAAGACGTTCCTTGAATTATTGGTAACAAGACGTTCCTTGATCATTCAAGTCAAAGATATTGTCCAAGAGCAGCGGGAGAACTTGTTTCACACAAGATGTTATGTACAAGGTAAGGTCTGCAGCCTTATTATTGATGGTGGAAGTTGTACTAATGTGGCTGGAAGTTAAGAAGCATCTGAAACCTTTTAAGCCTCAATGGCTTAATGATGCTGGTGAAATGACCGTGAGCCGCCAAGTATTGGTTCCTTTAACCATAGGCAAGTATGAGGACGAAATTTAATGTGATGTTTTACCTATGGAGGCCGGCCATATACTACTTGAAAGACCATGGCAGTTTGATAGAAGGGTCTTACATGACGGTTTTACAAGCTAATCGTTACTCTTTTGAGTTCAATGGCCGAAAGACGATACTATCTCCTTTGGCGCCACATGAGGTTCATCTAGACCAACTTCAGCTGCAACAACAAGGAAAAACCATTGTGAGTGAACCCCTAAACATGCCACCTCAAAATAAAAACGAGAGTTTGAGAAAAACCAAGAAAAAGGTTTGTGAGAGTAAACCCGTGAGGCATTCAAATTTCTTTGTGAGGTCTAATGTGGTTAAGAGAGCTCTGTTCTCTAAACAACCTGTTCTTTTATTTGTTTACAAAGAATTATTGCTGAACCTTACTAACCCTGTACCGGATTTTCCGAGTAAAATCTCTTCTATTTTACAGAATTTTGAAGACGTCATTTTGGAGGAAAACCCTAAGGGATTGCTGCCTATCCGTGGGATTGAACACCAGATCGATTTTGTGCCGGGAGCTTCACTTCTTAAAAAGCCAGCATACAGAACCAATCCGGTGGAGACTAAGGAGCTTCAAAAGCAAGTGAGTGAGCTGATGGACAAAGGATACATACGAGAGAGCATGAGCCCTTGTGTTGTGCCGATGCTGCTTGTTCCGAAGAAGGATGGGACTTGGAGTATGTGTATTGATTGTCGAGCCATCAACAATATCACTGTAAATTATCGCCACCCTATCCCTCGTTTAGATGATATGTTAGATGAGCTGCATGGTTCTAGCATATTCTGCATGGTTCTAGCATATTTTCGAAAATTGATCTTAAAAGCGGTTACCATCAAACTAGGATGAAAGAGGGTGATGAATGGAAAACTGCGTTTAAAACAAAACATGGCTTGCATGAATGGTTAGTTATGCCATTTGGATTAACCAACGCACCTATTACTTTCATGAGATTGATGAATCATGTTTTAAGGAGCTTCATTGGAATTTTTGTTGTTGTTTACTTTGATGATATCTTAGTTTACATCAAAAATTTAGAAGAGCATGTTAATCATTTAGAAGCGGCTTTGATGGTACTTAGGAAAGAGGAACTTTATGCTAATCTAAAGAAATGCTTTTTTTGTACGGATAACCTTGTGTTTCTAGGTTTTGTCATAAGTGCAGATTGCATCAAAGTGGACGAAGAAAAGGTTCGAGCTGTCCGAGAATGGCCCAGTCCGAAAACCGTAGGAGAAGTGAGAAGTTTCCATGGACTTGCGGGATTCTATCGGAGATTTGTGAAGGACTTCAGTACCATAGCTGCTCCTCTCACTGAAGTGATCAAGAAAAATGTCGGATTTAAATGGGAAGAGGCACAAGAAGAAGCATTCCGATTGTTAAAGGATAAACTCACCAATGCACCACTTTTATCTTTACCAAACTTTCTTAAAACTTTTGAAATTGTGTACGGCTTTAATCCTTTATCTCCTTTGGATCTAAACCCATTGCCTTTGAGTGAAAGAGCAAGCTTGGATGGGAAAAAGAAAGCTGAACTTGTGAAACAAATTCATGAGAAAGCAAAGCGCAACATCGAGGAGAAAACAAAGCTGTACGCCAAACAAGCTAACAAGGGCAGGCACAAGATGATCTTTGAAGTGGGAGACCACATTTGAATTCATCTAAGGAAGGAGAGATTTCCGGCTGAGAGGAAGAATGTTCCAGATTTGAGGACAAATCCTTTTCAAGAGGGAGGGGATGATGTGATCATGGATAGCTCACAGAAGCAGCTTGAAGCCAAGGATGCTTTGGCCGTACCAAGTGGACCAATGACAAGATCGAGAGCCAAAGAGTTTCAGAACGCCATCACCGCATTAATCACTCAAGTTCAACCGACTAAAGCTCAGTTCGAGAACATGGAAAATCAGACCGTCTTGGTTGCTCAAGTGGACTAATAAACGGATGATTCGTTTGTACTCTTTTTTCCTAGCCTTTGGTTTTGTCCCAATGGGTTTTCCAAAGGAAGGTTTTAATGAGGCAAATGGGTCACTCTAATCCATCTAAGTTCACAAGAGTTCACCAGAATATGCAGAATTCATTTGGGGATATTAACTATCAAGTCCAGCCCATTTTAGGCCTACTTACAAGTCAAAGAAGCCTAAAGGGAGTCACTTATTTTTCAGGCCCAAGAGAGTGACAAAAATAAGTTCAAGAGTCACTCTAGATGCATGTATGGGGGAGTCTAAGGGTTGAATCCATATACAACTTACTATCTTTATTTTATTTTAGTGCCAAGACAATTTATTATTGACTTAGGCTTTGTTTTCAAGATTTCTTTTCTTTATATTCATGTAAACTCATTTGAGAAAAAATAGACTTCTTTTTATTAAAAATCAGAGAGTGATTTTCTCTTGTGTTCTTGACGAACAAATCTCGATTGTTGGTGAGTAACATGCTTCAATCAAACTCGAATCAAGGTGTGTCATATCCGCGATTCAAACCTTGGCGTTTTCAAGTGTGTCATATCTTGGAAAAGTCATTGAGGAAATATCCAAGGTCTTCCACAACCTTGGTGCGATCCATTCACTCCACCCCTATCCATCTATCCAGCTCTTTCATTCTACCCCTCGAAAGTGCCGATTCTAGGGAGGATCATATCACTCCTACTTCAAGAATTCGACCTGAAGGTCAGGGATAAGAAAGGTTTAGAGAATGGAGTTGCAGATCATCTTTCAAGCATTAAGATTAAAGATGATGTCCCTATCAACGATTCTCTACCAGAGGAGAATGTGTACTTAGTGGAAACAGGAATTCGAGATGATTATGGAGCTGATTTGCAGATTTCTCGGACATCAAGTCTAGGTGTCGATCGACACCCCTCGTTAGCGTCGATCGATATTCAGTTTAGCAGGGAAGTGACGATCGACACCACCACTAGGGTCGCTCGACACCACCCCCGACAGTTCTTGTTTAGCTGATCATAATTCTATTCCTGCTGTTGAGGTTCTGGATCGACCATGGTTTGCCGATATTGCCAATTACTTTGTTGTACGAGTTAAACCCGATGATTTAAATGGGTATGTGAAGAAGAAAATTTTACGAGAGCTTTGACAGTTCTACTAGGATGAACCATACTTATATAGGCATTGCTCAGATGGGACTTACAGAAGATGCATTGCCGAGGCTGAGATTCCAGATGTGTTGTTTCACTGTCATGGTTCTGAGTATGTTGGGCACTTTGCTACTTTCAAGACAGTGTCCAAGGTTCTACAAGCAGGTTTCTGGTGGCCTACAATGTTCCGAGACGCTCACGCCTTTGTGTCTCGCTGCGATGCTTGTAAGCGAAGAGGGAAGATCAGCAAGGCACATAACTTTATACTAGAGGTTGAGATCTTTGATTACTGGGGTATCGATTTTATGGGTCCTTTCTCGACTTCGTACAAGAACAAGTACATATTGGTTGCGGTTGATTATGTGTCAAAGTGGGTTGAAGCCATCGCCAGTCCTACCAACGATGCTTCAGTGGTTCTTAAGCTGTTTAAGACATCATATTTCCACGTTTTGGAGTACCAAGGGTTGTCATAAGCGATGGTGGCTCGCACTTCATCAACCGGGTCTTTGAGAGGCTTCTTAAAAAGTACGGTGTTCAGCATCGCGTTGCTACACCGTATCACCCATAGACCAGCGGGCAGGTTGAGGTCTCCAACAAGCATATCAAAGAGATCCTAGAGAAGACAATGGGCAGATCGCGCAAGGATTGGTCGACCAAGTTAGACGATGCTTTATGGGCTTATCGGACTGCATTCAAGACGCCACTTGGGACTACGTCGTTTCATCTGCTTTATGGGAAAGCATGTCATCTTCCAGTGGAGCTTGCGCACCAAACGGCCTGGGCTGTTAAGATGCTGAACTTCGACATCAAGCCAGCCGCTGAGAGACGTTTGATTCAGCTTAATGAGCTTGATGAGATTCGATACCATGCTTACGAGAGCTCTAAGTTATACAAGGAAAGGACCAAAGCTTACCATGATAAGAAAATCATATCCAAGACTTTCGAGCCCAATGATCACGTACTTCTGTATAACTCTCGTTTATAATTGTTTCTTGGGAAATTGTGTTCTCGTTGGTCAGGTCCTTTCACGGTGAAAGAGGTTAGACCATATGGTGCTATTGTCTTGCTCAACCCTGAAGGCAAGGAATTTACAGTAAATGGTCAGAGGGTAAAGCACTATTGGGCACACACCGAGATCCCGGATGGACTCATTGTTCATCTGGATGATACACCTTCCGCCTAAACCACTACGAAGTCAAGTTAATGACTGTAAACAAGCGCTTAGTGGGAGGCAACCCACTGGTAAGTCATAAATTATTTTCATTTTGCTTTTTTAGGACTATTAGAATTTTTGTTTTGATTCTATTTTGATTTTTGTAACTAATTTTATTTCGGTAGTATCGACCCTCGTTGCTAGTGTCGACCGACACCAATCCATGGTATCGATCGACACCATTTGTCAGCGAGTGTATAAGATCTGATACGTTTTGATTTTTGGGTGAAGGTGTCGTTTGCCACCAGTCATCATTGTCGATCGACACCATAAGTTGACAGGTCCAGCTAATTAAACCCGACAGACATCGCACAAAACCTAACCGCCGCAGAGACAAAAATCGCGATTTCTACCTCGTTTTGGCTCCGATTTGATCGATTCAAAGCCCATTGTGCTCGGAATATCATCCTCCATCTATTCCTAGTATCCGTTTGTGTTGATTTTGACTATGGCTTTGCATGTAAAGCGTGTAAGGAGAGATGACAGGGTTTCAAGCTCGGATTCAAGGGTTAACTCACCGGAATTGTCACCTCCCTCCATCCAGGAACGCCCTCCATGGCTTAAGAGAGAGGGCGAGAAGATTGTCCCATCCCGCGTTTGGGAAGATTCGCCAAAAATGGTAGCGGGAAGCGACGAGTGCGTTTACCGTAATATTTCAGAGACTTGGGATGATTACGACACGATGTTCTACAACGCGTGGGTTGGTGTTGACATCCTACCCACCAGATTGGCTGATGGCTGCGCAGTGAGGTGCATGGGTATCAAAGACGATGTCACGAAATTGATTATGAAGATTGGTTTAGGAACGATAGCAACAACGCGTTATGATCTCTTCCAAGATTTGGTACGTTAATTTCTTGCCACTGCTAGTGTTTATTATGAGAACGAAACCGTGAAGAATGCGCAGGAAGGGACTCTCACGTTCCTCATCAGAGGAGTCCACTATAGGTTACCGCTTCGGGATCTCTGTGAGCTATATGGTTTTGATCCAGACTTGACGAGAGTTGCGTTACCAGCTCAGTTCTTGGATGCCAACGTCTTCTGATCCTATTTCGGGACAGGCCGTTATGACTCCAAGACATCTACACAGACAGATATCAGACATCCGGTCCTGAGGTTTGTCGCTCGAATCATTGCTAACACTATTTTGTGTAAGATGGAGTCTGGGATGATATTGCTTAACTATGCTATTGGGGATCTTTGTGAGGAGGGTTGTGAGTGGCCCGAGTTAGATCGTAACGTCAACTTAGGTGCCATATTTGCTCATTATTTGGTATCACTGAAGACAAAGCCGGTTTTGGGTCGTGGAACCAAGCGAGAAAGCATGGGGAGTCTGTTGACTCCTATTTTCTGCCACTTCAGGATTGACACATCGAGCGGTTCGATTGTCACCACGCATGCTGCAATGGATATGTATTATCTAAAGAATGCGCGTTGGATCAAAAGCAAGTGGTTTGGTGTTTCAGGACAGTTGCAGGGTCTCACATGATTCAGCTACCACAGCAGGAGCTTACAGCGATTACTGAGGACCCGAACCAGCTGCGATTCGAGCCTGATTCCTGCCTCCTCCTCACCGCACAACCAGCTCGATGCACCAGGGGAGCTTCTTCTCCCGCACCTCCTACTACTGGGGAGGATGCCCCAATACCAGACCTTGTTGGAGGTCTGCATCAGCAGTCCGGTCCCTCTGAGATTCCTCCGTTTGAGCCACTTCTTGCTCTGGAAATCCCCATGGAGACTGTTGTCTTTCAGAAGTTGTAGTGGATAGTCTTCAGCGTATCTGGGATACCGTGTCTCACTGCACTTGCATCCATCCACCCCGCCATCGTTCTTTCTCTCCACCCCTGCCCGGACGTACTGCACGCCCAGTTCCAGACGCGAGTTCTGAGGAGGATTAGTTCTTTTTATCCTTTATCTATAGTTTTATTTGAGTCATTTTTATGTTTTCTCTTGAGTCAGTTTGTACTAATATTTTCGGTTTTGTTTGCCTATTTTCGATTTTGATGTCGCTGGTTCTTTCTTATCTGGGACGTGGTGTCGATCGACACCACCAACTAGTGTCGATTGACACACTACGCAATTCAATGTAAGGTTTTTGATTTTTCCACTTTTTCCACTGCGATTCATTCTGGTTTTTCTTTTTCACTAAACTCATACTTCTATAACACTGGAGACAGTGTTGTTTATGTCTGGGGGATGTAGTTACTAACATTATTTATTATTTTCTTAAAGTCAAAAAAAAAAAAAATTTGTTTTATCGAGCAAAACATGTCCAAAACTATTATTCTACCAAGGAATTAACCACAGTTGTAGGAGCTTAAGTGACCACTGATTCAAGTCTGACATGAATCCGAGACTAATGGAAAAATCAAAGGCCGACCAGTGGACTTGAGACTCCCATACTTCCCGCTGAAATCCTTATTTCTATGGTCTGAGCTGTTAACCAATTCGACGATTTTAGTGTTCTAAGGGCTTGACTTTCTCATCCATACCAGACATGATACAACTTTCGAGGTAATTAAATGGTATTCCTCTCCACTGTTAGAAGATAGAGAACAATGATATGTACTTGATGTATATAGAGAGGGGATGAACCAGGGATTCGGTTATAAGAGATGATCAGCAAAGGCCGCATCGAGGTTAGGATTTTCCCGTGATACCATTATTCGCTTGCCCCCTTTGTGCTTTTATTTATAAAAAAAAAAGTCTTTTTGGGGGAGAGAAAGAGTGCCATATGTTGTGTATGTTGTCTTGTCTTGGTATTGAATGACAATAAAGTCTAGAAGGTTCTGGGCATTGAGATCTGACATGAGGAGCGTAGTGATGAAGACCTTACAGGAGATTACGTTGCGAGGGTGTCTGTATTATCAGGAAAATTGTGAATGCTCGCGATGTATTACATGGTGGTCTAGATCTTTTCATGTAAGAGTTTCTAGGGGCTTTACTATGGTTGATGTGATTGTGGTATTCTGATGACGTTGTGAGTTTCATGTTTTCAAACTTCTTCCTTGTATTCAGTTTCTGTTTTGCTTGAGGGCAAGCAAAAGCTAAGTCTGGGGGTATTGATATATCATGGTTTTTATGGTTTTTAACCATGATATAGGAGTTTTTTATTGAGTCTTTTCAGTGTTTTTAGAGTCTTTTCGAGTCTTTTGTCTACAGGTGTGCATTTAGGAGTACTTTGAAGATTCTTGGAGCTTTTGGAGCTTATGCCACGAAGTTACTTAGAAGAGGAGTGTTCGTAGACAAATTTGTGTTCTAGTGTCGATCGACACTAGCAATGGGTGTCGATCGACACCGACCCTATATGACTTCGGGAGAATGTTTTGAAGATTTGCAATTTGGCCCAAAAGTTTCCAAGATTTACAATTTTGTACCTGTACGACTTTTAGGTTATAAAAACATGTTTTAGACTAGGGTTTTAAAAGGGGAAGTTTTTTTAGCAAAATTGGAGACTTAGGCTTTTGTCAGAAAGAGCATAGTATCTCTTTCTCTTTGATTTGAATATTTTGTACTTCTATTTATGATATCTATTCAGTATTTGATTATGTTTGCATTGATCATGTCTGAGTAGTTTCATAGTTAGGCTAAGGGATTTTAAGGGTTTCTGAATGAATTGTTGAATTGATTATATTATTGGAATTAATTGTTAGGGTTCTTCATCTAGGATTGAACTTATTGCTTATTCTAGATTCGCGACCTAGAATATGATTTAGGGTTGTTAATTGGCACGAAAGTGTGGTTAATTATCTGAGCAATCTTAGGTGAGCAAAATCACTTATTCGCAAAAGAAATTTGGTTTAGGGATTTTGTGAACATATCAAACTTGATCTTATCGCTTGTTTAGGTTCTGGATTTAGACATAGATAGTTTACGCAGCAAAAACTGGTAGGTTTTACAATCATGATTTGAGTTCTAGGATGATACTTAATTATAATTCCGATAAATTAATTGATTTGCAGTTCTGATAATTCCTGAGATTTCCCTATGTCTAGCATTTTTTCTCCATTGATTTACATCTCGTTTAGTTATTTCGCATTGTTATTTCATTACAATCTTTTTTGTTTGGCATAATATCTTCACTTATAATCTACTGTGTAACTCTAAGTCCTTGTGGATTTGATCCCTAAGTACTACAGTGATCTCTTAATTTGAGAGAGTAGCTCAGTGTAAATTTGAGCATATCAAGTACCGAGGCAAATATATTTATCTAATAATAAATGATCACTTAAACAAACAAATTGATATGAGGGGGGGGAGATTGTTTTTAGTTCTAAAGCCTTTAAAGGATGTCTTTTAAGTGTTAACTGTTAAGTAAACAACTCAATCAGATCTGATGTTCACATGAGAATGAGGGCAAGATTTACAGATTTTAAAGAGACAAAATCCTACAAAGTTTTTGAATTTTCTGAAAACATCATAATGCTCAAAGGTTTGAATATGACACTTGAATAAAACACATACACATGCACTCTAGTTTTCCTTTTGAAAATGCTACTTGAGTAAACTTACAGTCAATTTTCCATTCGGCAATGTTGGAACCAAAAATTAGGTAAAAAGGAACAAATGAATTTGTCTAAGCAAACTTGTATAAAGATATGTAAAGAACCAAATGAGCACAGAAAAGAAAACAAACCTTAGCCTTTTGTATAAGGGCCTGGCAAAAATTAACTAGATTATAGATTTGAAACAAGAGTTAAATTCTTAAGTAACCAGATTCGTAACAACTGATCCAACAATTTCTCCATCTTCCTATCCTTGCTCGGTTCCAGATCGATGTCTCAAGCGGCACTATTTTCTGCTTCTTACGGCAGTTCTCAAGTGGAAGAGCAACGGCGGAGTTGGCAACAATCTTGATCAATGGATTTAAATCTCAGTGGAGATGAAAGCACTGGTTCATTCTCCCCAGAAAATCCCAGCCATTTGATTTTTCCTCTTGGGTGGCTGCTCATATGTCTCAAGAAGTACTTAAGTATGTGATTTGCTTGGTGTAACCCTAATTCTAAATATGCTGAAACATGTCAAATTGTCACCCTTATATTTCAGTAACATTCATGCATGCTCCTTTTAACAAAAAAAAAAGAAAAAGAAAAAAATGCCAATGCATGCACTTGTCTTGGATATTTTAACTAAAATACTTTATTAGTTTAATTAAGATTTTTTCTAATCTAAAAAATATTCCATTCCATATTTTAAACATAATTCCATATGTTTTATATTTACTGTTTTCCTTTGTTTCACAATTATTCATGTTTTAAATTTTAAATGTAAAATTTAGTAAATTCAACAAAAATAAAATTTAATTAAATCAAATAATTCCAAAACTGAGAGCTTTGAGAAGTAAAATAAAAGAATTTTGCACATTTTAGAGATACTCTCTTAGGGTCTTTTGAAGATGTCTACTAGAAAATAAAGATGTTTACTATAATACTTTTAGCTATTGCTCTTTTACTAGCTTTATCTGTTCCTATGAAAGCGCAAAACCAACGAGAAGACTATTCGGATACTCACGTGCTCGAGCCGGTGTAGGCGTGATGCCCTTGCTAAGGCGTGACACGCTGGCTGCGAAGACATGTGTTTATTTCCTATATGTTGAATAAATATCATCATCTATAATTACGAATATGTAAAATATATGTACGTTATACAAAGAAAGTTGGTTAAGGATACGGTGGCGGATAATTATACTTTTGTTTGTGTTTTATATATGAAATGTAGTTTCGTAAAAGTTCTAAATCTTGAAAAAATTGAAGTACAGTCAAATTCTCTTATTATATATGAAACGGTGGTATAGTTGTTATATCTCTGGAGATAAATGATCCTTGAGATTGAGAAGAGTTTATCCAACGGGTTAGATAAACAGAGTAAAGATATTGATCAAAATGTTTCAACAGTTTACTATTCATCCAAAAGTTTAGATGGTGGTCCCAATAACGTACAAAAAGAATCTGTTAATATATATTTCTTTTGAAACAAGATCCAAATCAGAGAGACTAAACATGGAATTCATATAATAGCATCCCGAAATCAGAACTCTAAACAGTCAATATTCAACATATATATGTTCCTTCTTTATGATCTGAATAATTGTAAAGAACACTAATTAAATCATCTGTAAAAGAGTTACACGAATAATACATATTTTCAAACACCAACAATTATATCAATTTACGTGTAGTTTTTTTTTTCTTTTAAATCTGGAATTTATTAATGAAAGAATAAAATATTTAATCTACAGGGATTCAATAGAGCTGAGCATAAATGAATGCAAAACAGAGCACACAAATGTAAAGAACCTGTAGCGAACAGAAAAGGCACTAACAATAGTCACTGTTAGGATCTAGATAACCAAAGAAGCTGCAGATTAGCGAGCTTACTACCTTCTTTGTAACTTAGTAAAGTGATGCGGTCTTGAATATCTTTCTTAATGGAGTGGGATAGGAAAATTTTGGAGTGGCGACCTTGATCATGGACACGACAATTACGTTATCGCCAAATGCTAGAAACTGATACTTGGATAGCCAAATGCAAAAGTGTTTTTTTTTTTGAAGTGTCATGATTGAGGACTCCAGAATACAAAGTGTGCGAAACCAATCTGGCGTAACGTGATGCCCTAATAATCCTCCAGAAACTTCCGACCAACTGTGAATGAGAAAGGGCAGACAAAAAACAGAGGGTCAGTAAATTCATCAGATTCTTCGCATAATACACAACCTTGAATTTCTCCCAATCTACACATTCGAGTACCTGTGGATAACCTATCATGAACAGCAAGCCACACAATAAGCAAATATCTCCGGATTGCATGTGAAAATCAGACTGTGTGATACCAAGGAACTTTCCTTCCCATTTGTTGAATTTGATTCCATGTACTTTTCGATGAGAAATACGGCCTGAAATCAGCATGAGCATGATGCCAAAGTGGTTGGTCTGGACCTGTGTATGGGTTTGGAACCGGTAGTGGATGAAATCTTTCAACAAATTCACATAGATGACGATCCCGATAACACCTCAGAGTCCATGATATATTGTTTTCAGCTTCTGAACGAGAGCCTAAAATTCCCACTCCTAAATTACGCCGACCAGCCTCTCCAACCAGATCAAATAACCATCCATGCGGTAGCCAATTATCATACCAAAACTTTGCATATCTAATCTCTCATTTCATAAATCTCGCTACCTGATCTCGGAACTTTAGGAGTTTTTACCATATCCATGAACCCAAAGATCAAAGTTACATGGTGAAACGACCGCATTTTTTTTTAAACCAGAAATATAATTAAACATTTATAAGACAATCTAACAAACACATAAACGACTACGAATGTCAACAGTTCTACTAGTTCTAGCAATCCTATGAAAGTTAGAAAAACCACAAAACTATCGGGTCCTAATCATCCCCTCCTCACTGCCTCGATTCTACGATCACGCCTTATCTTTACCTGCATCGACAAAAATGATGCATCAATATTTGGTAAACCAAACGCTGAGTGAGATTGATCCTCCCAACAACAGGCTATCAAAAAGCAACAAACAATTTTTAATAACCAAGACAACACGAATAATTAATTAACACCAATTAAAACTTCTAACAACAAAATAGCAATTCTCAACCAAGAAAAGCTAAACAACAGCAGGAATAGTAAACACACTTCCACAGTAAGAATAATATCCACTATCACAGCATGAATAGTAAACACGCTTTCACAACGTGAATAGTACCCACTTTCACAGCATGAATAGTAAACACACTTTCACAGTATGAATAGTACCCACTTTCACAACATGAATAGTAAACACGATTTCACAGCATGAATAGTAAACACGCTTTCACAGCATGAATAGTAAACACACTTTCACAGCATGAATAGTAAACACGCTTTCACAGCATGAATAGTAAACATGCTTTCACAGCATGAATAGTAAACACGCTTTCACAGCATGAATAATACACACTTTCACAACATGAATAGTAAACACACTTTCACAGCATGAATAGTAAACACACTTTTACAGCATGAATAGTAAACACGCTTTCACAGCATGAATAGTATCCATTTTCACAGCATGAATAGTAAACACACTTTCACAGCATTAATAGTAAACACGCTTTCACAGTATGAATAGTAAACACACTTTCACAACATGAATAGTAAACAAACTTTTACAACATGAATACTAAACACGCTTTCACAGCATGAATAGTATTCCAAGGTTTCCAGAACATCACAAGCATAGAAAACCTTCCCTAAACTTTTCAAGAACATCAAAAATTACCAAAGAGTTAAACAAAACTCCCCAAGCCCCCACACAAGCTTAAATGATAACCTTCGGTCCTAACTCACCTTAGATAGGATGGATCTAAGCTTAGATGGACTCCCCCAAGCTCAAGAAGACCTCCCTTTCTGCCTTTAGCTTCTGCCCAAAGCTAACCCAAAGAACCTCCTCTTTAAACTTCTCACATGCTTCAAACTCTCTAGCTCCTTCAAGATCCAAGCTCCAAGAACTCTTTTCTCTCTTCTTCTCTGTGACGACAGCACTCTATTTTGTTTTTAAATTAAACGCCCATACATTTAAATAATCTCCAAGTAAGTAACATTTAACACACAACAACGACTACGCATGGTCAACAGTTCTACCGGTTCTAGCAATCCTACGAAAGCTACAAAACTTAAAGCTACCGGTCCTAATCATCCTCCCCTTCCTCGCCTCGATTCCTTGATCACGCCTTATCTTTACCAACATCGACAAAACTGATGCATCAACATTTGGTAAACTAAACGCTAAGTGAGATTGATCCTCCAAACAACAGTTTATATGAAAGCCCACACAATTCAAACAATCACACCAACACGAAATAATAACACCATATATTACTTTAAACAATCAGCTAACATGCAACCTTATGCAAAGCTAATCAAACACATCCATGACTAACCACCTAACAATTCACAACATCAAGAAATGCTATAAACACAAGTCACAGAAAATCATGGTCAATCGACCACAACCTATCGACCAATACCATCGATACCTGCTATCGACCACACCCTATCGACCACACCTGGTTGATAGCCCCTATCGACCTTGACCTATTGACAACATCTAGTCGATAGCCATCCTAAAAACTATCTGAAGAAACTCATCGACTTACCTATCGATCACACCTAGTCGATACACCCTATCGACATCGCTTTATCGACCATACCTGATCGATAAGCACTAGGAAAAACACCCAACATGATCTATCGACCAACCTATCGACCTGCCCTAGTCGATACACCCTATCGACCTCGCTTTATCGACCACACCTAGTCGATAAGCACTAGGAAAAATGTCCCGTAGGATCTATCGACCTCGCTCTATCGACCTGTCCTAGGCTTATTTCATGTTCAGCTTCAAAACCCGGATCCTCTCTGTAGCTTCCTGAATAAAACTCGCACCTAATGTGCTCCTTTCCCCCACTTGAGTCTAACACAAAGGTGTACGAGATGGCCTCCCAAACAGAGCCTTGTATGGAGCCATTCTAATACTCACTTGCTAGCTATTGTTATACGCAAACTCTACCAAGCTCAAGTGATCCACCCAATGACCACCCCAATCCAGCACGCACATCCTCAATAAATCCTCCAGAGTCTGGATGGTCCTCTCGGACTGCCCATCTGTCTAAGGATAATAAGTCGTACTCATGTGCACCCTCGTGCCCATCTCCGCTTGAAACGCATTCCAGAACTCAGATGTGAACTTAGGATGCCGGTCTGAGACAATGCTCACCGGTACTCCATACAGTCTCACAATCTCCTGCACGTACTTCCTAGCCAATACTGCAGACCCATCGGTCTTCTTAATGGCCAGAAAATGCGCACACTTGGTTAATCAGTCTGGAATGGGTAAACTCCATAACAAACCACTCGAGACCTGGTGCTTTGCCTTCACTAACTGGCACACGTTGCACTCCGCAACCCAGTTAGCAATATCTTTCTTCATTCCACCCCAATGATAATACCGCTTAAGATCCCGGTACATCATAGTCGCTCTCGGATAAATCGAGAACATACTCGCATGAGCCTCACTCAGGATCTCTCACCTCAAATCCTCGTCCAAAGGTATGTATACCCTCCCATTCACAAGGATAGTGCCATTCGGAGATACCTGATACTCATAACCCGCTTCTCTCGAAGCTTAACCAATCCCTCATATTTTTCCTGAGCCAACCGAACTCTGCTCAAAAGATCCGCCTGATTAGCTGCCTCTAAGGTTTCTGAGATACAACACACAAACGCAATGTGCTAATCTCACTCACTAAAGACTCAACCTCATGCTTCTGAGGCAAAGCCACCCAATTTTTACTCAACACATCCGTAACCAGATTAGCCTTACCAGGATGGTAAGCTATCTCTAGATCATAATCGGCCACTAACTCCATCCAGCGCCTATGCCTCAAATTCAACTCAGGCTGAGTGAAAATGTACTTTAGGCTTTTATGATCTGTGAACACCTGCACATTTCCGCCATAAAGATAAGAACTCTAAATATTTAAAGCTATAACCACTGCAGCCATCTCAAGATCATGGGTAGGGTAGTTGCCCTCATTCTTCCGCAGCTACCACGAAGCATAGGCAATAACCTTCCCCCGCTGCATCAACACACAGCCAAGACTAACTCCCTATTTATTGGTATACACCATGTAAGGCTCGCTGGATCAGGCAACACCAATACTGGAGTACTAATCAACAAGGCCTTTAGTTTGGCAAAACTCTCCTCACACTCCGAGGACCACACAAAAGGAACATCCTTTCCCGTCAGCTTCGTCATTGACTTAGCCAACCTCGTGAAACCCTTAACAAACCGCCGATAATAACCTACTAACCCAAGAAAACTCATAATCTCCGTGGCATTTCTAGGCCTTGGCCAAGCACTAATGGCCCGAACCTTCTCTAGATCCACCAAAACCCCCTCCGCAGAGAAAACGTGACCCAGAAAACCAATCTCCCTCTTTTTGAAGTTACACTTGCTCAACTTAGCAAATACCTTCTGTTCCCGCAGCTTCCCAAGAACCACACGCAGATGCACCTCATGCTCCTCCAGGCTCTTCGAATACACCAAGATATCATCAATAAAGATAATCACAAACTCATCCAGATACTCCTGGAAAATGCTGTTCATCAATCTCATAAATGCAGCTGGTGCATTTGTAAACCCAAATGGCATCACCACAAACTCGTAGTGGCGATAACGAGATCTGTAAGCCGTCTTCCGGATATCTACCTTATCGATATGAATCTGATTATTTCCCGATGCCAAGTCAATCTTGGAGAACCAAGTATCCGCTCTCAACTGATCCAACAACTCATCAATCCGAGGAAGAGTATACATGTTTTTCACTGTGACTCGCTTAAGTCCCGGTAGTCAATGCACAACTGAAAACTCCCGTCTTTCTTCTTCACAAACAACACCGGTGCTCCCCACGGTGAAGTACTCGGGTGAATAAACCCCTTACTCAGCAACTCCCCCAGCAGCTTCTTCAAGTATGCCATCTCTGCTGGAGCGATCCTATAAGGAGTCTTGGATATCGGTGTCATCCTTGGTTCTAACTCAATTGTGAAAAGATCCGACCTAGACGGTGGTAACCCTTGCAATGACTGGAACACATCCTAGAACTCTCGAACAACTCGAATATCCTCAATCTTAGCCTCTCCAACGGCCTCTGTTAAATAAATGGTAGCCAAA
This sequence comes from Cardamine occulta, assembly GCA_028015245.1. Taxonomy (NCBI): domain Eukaryota; kingdom Viridiplantae; phylum Streptophyta; class Magnoliopsida; order Brassicales; family Brassicaceae; genus Cardamine; species Cardamine occulta. The sequence continues at coordinate 6,502,407 of CM051374.1, forward strand.
TAAGCCTCGTAACCCCTCTCAATCATACGCTCGGCGTGTATAACCGAGATCACGAGACTCCCGGAAGTCGGTCTCACACTTGATACACCAACTTCCCTTTTCCTTGGTCAAACTCGACTCACCCTCGGTGACAATCCAGATGCGCTCTGAACTTCCTGAGCCAATACATGCCCAAAATGACATTGTACAGCTCCACAGAGAAAATAATCAAATCGGCAGGCATAGACTCTCCCGCTACCTAAACATCCACGTCTCTAACCTAACCGTGAATTCTCAGGAGCTTCCCTCCGGCAACCTCCACGAAACCCAAATTAACATTGTGCTCGCTTCGAACATTAGCCTTCTCGGCCAATTCCGGAGTAACGAAGCAATTCGATGCTCCCATGTCAAACAGCACATGACACTCAACACCCCCAACACACAAGGTCCCTGCACATATACATGTGCCTAAAACCTTAACACCCCCAACAAGCAACCAAAATTCCCTAACACAAATTAAACTTAGATGAATCTAATAAAATACCTGTGATCTGTCTAGAACTCGGCTCTCAGGACTCGGTGATGGCGTACACTTGAGGTGTTGTTGCCACCTGCATAACTTTGGCCTCACTCTACCGTAGCTTGGGACACTAAGGTCTAATATGCCCCGCTTCTTGCATTGAAAGCACACCCGAGAATCCACTTGTACCCTGCTCTTCTTAGGACAACTAGCCACTCTGTGATCTATGCTCCCTCACCCGAAGCAACCCTGACCACTATGACTACCACTCGAAGTGCCATCCCGCTTCCACTTCTGTCCATGCATCGGCTTACCGCCTCTGCTCATATCGGGCCATTTCTGCACTGATCTCGCTTGAAAACTCTGTGTAACTGCTACCACCTCAAGCAATGCCGCAGTCTCAACTAACTCATCAACCGTTCAAAAAGCCCTAACCATGCAATGGTTCCGTAAGTCAACCCTAAGACCCATCAAGAATCTCTACACATGGGCTGACTCACTCTCAACCGCCCATCTAACATAAGACCCGAGCCGGTTGAATTCCACCTCATACTTGTATACCGACCGACCTCGGTTTGAACTTTCTAGGCTGCCACACCCCTCCACCAGAGATGTGCATCAACCTCCAGATAATGGACTGCAATGTCCACTTGGTATTCTGCAGGACACCTACTCGAGAGGAAATTCCTCTCTATCCTCCTCAACCACGCATCAGCCTCCTCAGGATTAGCACCTCCAGGGAAAAACCTCGTGTCTATCCTCTGCATCTGCTCCATCATCCTGAGGGAGGATGGGAACTCCTCAGCAACCGCAGCTGCAACCTGAGGCTGAACCTCAACAACCACTAGAACCACAAGAGCCTAAGCCGGTACCCTCTATTGAAATGCTCTAACAACCTTGTCAAAAGATCTGCAAAACCACATAGGCTCCTAGAACCGTATGGGCTCTGATACCAAAATGAAACGACCGCTCTTTTTTTTTAAAACCAGATATATAATTAAATATTTATAAAACAATCCAGCAAACACATAAACGACCACGAAGGTCAGCAGTTCTACCGGTTCTAGCAATCCAACAAAAGCTACAAAAACCACAAAACAAAAGCTACCTTGATTCCACGATCACGTCTTATCTTTACCTGCATCGACAAAAGTGATGCATCAACATTTGGTAAACCAAACGCTGAGTGAGATTGATCCTCCCAACAATAGACTATCAAAAAGCACCAAGCACTTTTTAATAACCAAGACAACACGAAGAATTAATTAACACCAATTAAAACTTCCAACAACAAAATAGCAATTCCAAACCAAAAAAAAGCTAAACAATTGCAAGAATAGTAAACACACTTCCACAGCATGAATAATACCCACTTTCACAGTATGAATAGTAAACACGCTTTCACAGCGTGAATAGTACCCACTTTCAAAGCATGAATAGTAAACACGCTTTCACAGCATGAATAGTAGCCACTTTCACAGCATGAATAGTAAACACAATTTCACAGCATGAATAGTAAACACGCTTTCACAGCATGAATATTAAACACTCTTTTAAAGCATGAATAGTACCCACTTTCATACCATGAATAGTAAACACGCTTTCACAACATGAATAGTACCCGCTTTCACAGCATGAATAGTACCTGGTTTCACAGCATAAATAGTAAACACACTTTCACAACATGAATAGTAAACACACTTTCACAGCATGAATAGTAAACATGTTTTCACAGCATGAATAGTATTCCACAGCATGAATATTATTCCACAACACACAAAATTTACAAACACCAAATCAAGCATAAGAACTTCACAAAATTCACAATCAAGCTTATCAAAGTTAAACAACCACAAATCCAAGGTTTCCTAAACATCACAAGCATAGAAAACCTTCTGTAAACTTTTCAAGAACCTCAAAAATCACCAAAGAGTTAAACAAAACTCCCTAAGCCCCCACACAAGCTTAAATGATAACCTTTGATCCCAATCTCCTTAGATAGGATGGATCTAAGCTTAGATGGTCTCCCCCAAGCTCAAGAAGACCTCCCTTTCTGCCCTTAGCTTCTGCCCAAAGCTAGCCCAAAGAACCTCCTCTTTAAACTTTTTCCAAGTTTCAAACTCTCTACCTCCTTCAAGATCCAAGCTCCTAGAACACTTTTTTCTCTTCTTCTCTCTCCCTTAGCTCACGCCAACTCACGATTTCTCTTTCACCACAAATGGCGTAACAAGAGGAGAAGAAGAAGAAGAAGAAGAAGAAGAAGCCAAAAAGGAAATTTCCTCCTTCCTTTTAGAAAAACCTCACAACTTTCTATTTGATTTATGACACACCCCGAACAAATCTAAATTAATTATTTCAACCCCAATAATTATTTTCTCGAGACTTGTCTAAGGGTCATAAACTCGAAAGAATTCTGAATTAATTAAATTAATTAATTTTCTGGAATACGGCGTTACACATGGTTTTATAACAAATTTCATAATTTACAAAAATTCAACCAAATTATCTCAAAACTCAAATCACTTCAAATGTTTCATTCATTACACCACTAAATCGCAATGCTTAAAAAATTTCTAATAATAGTAGATTTGAAAGAATTTTTAAAATCACTTGGGCGGAGGGTGTATTGAATTGAGAATTTTGAGTGACTGAAGTTAAAATGGCAAATTCTACATTATTGAAACGTGAATTATAAAATATCTTTTTTTAATCTAGTGTTATTGGATTAGTGATTTTATAATGTACAATCAAATTCACTATTATTAGAAACATTTAAAAATTTGGCCCTATTAAATTGTACACCCCCTTCTTAAAAGGGTCAATTCTTAAAATAGACCATTTCACTGTATTATTGTAAAAATGACCCATATGGTGTGAAATTAGAACATATGAGATCATTATTTGACAAGAAATTGTCAAATGATCCATTTTTGAGGAATTTCATTATTCAATATCACATGATTTAAAGAGACATTTACAAATCTTATATCCGGTAACACTAGATTTTATTTTTATTTTTTTAATTCATGTTTCAATAATATAAGATTTATCATTTTAATTCAAATCACATCAAATTCTCAATTCAATATACCCCATATATATCACTATTGTGTTGTTTTCATTCAGAGAGATCATGCTATATACATTGTATATGATAAGATCACATATGTTTATCTTTATCAATACATTACGATAGACATCATAATATTTTCCTAAGGTATCAGACCCTATAATTATAAGATATAATAACCTAAATTTAAAGATTTAGAGCACCTCCATCAAAAGTCTTTCACATGAGTCTCTAAGATTAAAAATAAGAAAAAAAAATACAAAAGGAAGAGAGATAGTGAAATGGGTCTCTCAAATGAGATTTGGAGAGACTCCAGACTCTAATGACACATGTCATTTTATAAATGGTTCAATTATTTTTTCAAATTTAAAGTTAATTTCATAACTAAATTATATTGTAAATATTAGTATTATATTTTTAAGAAACTCCTTTAAGAGACAATGGATAGAGATGCTCTTAGTAAACCCTTGAGGGAATTGTGTCTTGAGGCTAAGTACCTGATAGAACTTAGAAAACTTATGTGAAGCATCAGAAAGTGAGAGAAGAAGACGTGACAAAAGCTGGTGAAGGGTTGAAAAAAACTTTTCATCTTGTGGTTTGTATATAAATGAAACAATATAAATAGGGAAGATACTCATTAGTAGGGGTGGGCACAATTCCGGTCTCGTTTCGTCCCTTCCCATCCCATCTCATTCCTGCTAGGAAATTCCAGTCCCATTTCAGAAGGATATTCCCATATGGTACAAGCTTATGATTCTCATTTGGAAACGAGATGGGATAAGACGGGAACAGGAATTCCCAAAATCTCATTTGGGAGAAATTATATATAATACTTAATACTATATATATATATCATAAATATAACAATATAAAATTAGAAATATTGAATCTTAAATTTCAAAAAAATTCTAATATGTTTGGTGCAAATTTCATTATTATTATATTTTAATTAATGTTAAAATTCTAATTTTATATAATAAACTGACAACTATAAATTAATTAAAATTCTAATTTTATCTAATAAACTGAAAAAATATAAATTAAAACCTTTCATTATATTTCTAATTGTAAAAACAAAAAAAGTCTATTTTTCTCTAATCCGTGACTCCACCATCATCGTTTCACTCTCTTTATTATTGACTGAAGTTTATGTTGGGTTGTTTTTGAATTTTAAGTTTTTATTATTATTAAACTAACACATTTGTGATAGGTTATTATTTTATTTGTTTGTCATGTTTATTGTTTGGGAATTCCCATTCCCGTACATGTTTTTTAATTCCCAAATTCCCATCTCGTTCCCATTCTCGTAAAATCCCGTCCCGAATTTCCTGTTTTCCCACCCCTACTCACTAGTGAAAGATATTATATCTTAGATATATACACTCCAAGTTTTCAGAATTTTAATGATTTTAAGATTAAGTTGTTAACTAAATTTGGTGAAGCTGGGTTGGGTTCACCAAGTGAGAAGTTATTTGCATTAGAATAGTTAGCCTCGGTGGCAGAAAAATGTAAATGAGTTTCAAGATTTTTCGTCACAAAAAAAAATCTATAAAGTCACAATCTTAGCGAGCAACAGAAAAGATCAATAGACTAGTCGCACTACTTACTTATACAAATCTATAAAGTCACAATCTTAGCTTTCACTAAATGCAGTTTCATAACCCCTATCACTATCACTGCAACGCGAGTTGTTGCCATCACTGTCTCTCTTTTCATCTTCATGTATGCCACTACGGGTGGGCAAACGGGAATTCGGGACAAACTTTTACGGGAATGGGAACGGGACATGAATTTGGGAATTGAAAACATGTCCCATATAAAATTTGGGACAGGAGCGGGATGGGATGGAAAGGGCCGGTATGGGAATGAGAATTCCCAAAAATTAAACATGACAAGCAAATAAAATAATAAACGGTCACAAATGTGTTCGTTTAATAATTAAAAATAAACTTAAAATGCAAAAACAACCCAACATAAACTTCAGTCATAAATCATCAAAATCAAAATAAAACAAAAATAAATTGCAGAAATATAAAATCCTAATAACCCAAGTAATTAATCTTCATCGTCTAAACATCTAGAAATTTAAGATTCAATATTTCTAATTTTCTATTATTATATTTATGATATGTATATAATATTGTGTATTATATATAATTTGTCCCGAATGGGTTTTCGAGAATTCCGGTTCCCGTCCCGTTCCCAAATAGGAATCAGAACCTTGTACCATATGGGAATAACCTTCTAAAATGGGACGGGAATTTTCTAGCGGAAATGGGATGGGATGGGACGAAACAATTTTCCAGAATTGTGCCCACCCAAGGCTCCATAATCAGCATCACAAATACAGTTGAACTTAACTTTCACCTTGTTTTCAATTTTCTTGATATTGGCATGGCAAATAACGGATTTGACCAAAAAAAGATTATCAGTTTGAAGTGGAGGAACAAAAACCACCAGCCAATCACAGTGAGAAAATGTTGGTCAAATTGAACTTAAAGCTACAAGAAACTCGAACATAAATCATTTTAGTGTATTTATGTGCCTAGCTTAGCACTACTTAAGTCTGAAAACATTGTGATTCTGGAAATATTACTCTTCCACAAATCAATGGTTGTAGAACTTCCAAGGGCACGATGAGTGAAGTATATATGGAGGCCTTTTCTCACATGGAAGGAAAGCGTATCTGCAAACAGATTGATGTATGAATTGTTTCATGTCTTCGTCAAGATTCAAGCAGTAAACAAGCATCAAATCTAGCTCGGGATTTTGAAAGGCTGATGATACGCTTAAGTGACAAGCTGGGAGCTCTCGGGATCTCTGTGACGAAGTGGGAGCTCTTTGCGATGAGCTGGGAGCTCTCTGTGACGAGCTCCCAACAACAAGCTAGAATATTTCTATGACGAGCTGATAGCTCTCTTCGATGAGCTGGAGAGTTCTATACAATGAGCTGGAGCTCTCTATGATAAGTTGTGAGCTCTCTACGAAGATCTCTTTGCGACGAACTCCTCTGCGATGAGCTGGGAGCTGAATGGGACGAGTTAGGAGCTATCTGGTGATGAGTTAAAAGCTTTCTAGTGAAACGTTGGGAGCTGTCTGGTGACAAACTAGGAACTGTCTGTCGACGAGTTAGTAGCTGTATGTGAAGAGCATGGAGCTCTGTTACATTATCAACTTGGATCGACACGAGTTGGATCTCCTTCTTGATGTTACAAGTTATAAAAACTTCTAGGCACTAGCAGACTCAATACATAGGCGATGTTTGGTTTACTCAATCTTTTTGACTTGCATTTTTTAAGAAGAAATGATTATGATTACACTCTTAAATTTTTAGACATATTCTAAAAACTTATGGAAAAATCATATTGATCAATAGTTTTTTGTTTATGGTTTATAAGATTTTAGAGATAATGAGGGAGAGCATGCTATGATTTGAAGGAGAATACAAAATGGTCTCCATCTGTTGAAGAAATTGAAGGAGAATATTGGAGGATAGTTGAGCAACTAACATATGAAGTTGAGGTACATAATATCGTTTTTCTTTGGTCATTATTAAATTATAAAAGCAAACCAGATTTGTTTTGTGTCATTAGTTTTGTAATTTCATTACCATTAGGTATATTATATTGTTAATTTAGAGAATCAGGTACTTGGAAGTGGATTTTACAATGGAGTGGAACTTTTAACTAGAAAAAATGATATGGATCGATACATAGATTCTGTTTGGAACTTGAATAACATACCGCGTCTCCCTGGTTCTCTACTCTCATTTGAGAATTGTGATATCTCGGGTGTTCTTGTGCCATGGCTCTATGTTGGAAACCATGAAAATCATATGCCATCATAGAGCCATGGCACTAGATGACCCGAATTATCACAATGTTCAAACAAAAGTATAGAACCACGGAGATACAATACATTATTCAAGTTCAAACCATTCAAGTTCAAACCATAAGATCTGTATCGATCCATATCACTTTTTCTAGTTAAAATATAATCTATTGTAAAATCCGCTTCCAAGTACGTGATTCTGTAAATCAGCTCCATAATATACCTAATGCTAAGTGAATTACAAAACTGTTGACACAAAAGAATCTATTTTGTATTTAATTTTTTAATAACAAAATAAATAATGTAATTCAACTTCATTTGTTAGTTGCTCAACCCTCCTCCTCTACTCTCCTTCAATTTCTTCAACCATCCTCCATTTTATATATTTAACAATTATTTTTTCCTTCAAACATATTGATTAGTGCACAGTATAGTATGATTTGAAGTATTTAATTATCTATGAACGTTATGCTGTATACAAATTTGCTAACATTTTGAGAAATATATATTTGCATGAGGAGTAGATAGAACACTGAAAAATATATGGTACAGAGAAAAAACGTAAGTCGACGAGAATTCCTCAATATATATAAGGCCATTACTTGTCTTGGATACTCACTGCCATTTATGGATACAGAGCCATATGACAACTGATTACCGAGGAAAATATATTAATTATCTAATAATAAATGATCACTGAAGCAAACAAAGTGATAAGGGGGGAGGGGGAGATTGTTTTTAGTTCTAAACCCTTTAAAATATGTCTTTTAAGTGTTAAGTAATCAATTCAATCAGATCTGATGTTCACATGAGAATGAGGGTAAGATTTACAGATTTATAAAGAGACAAAATCCTACAAAGTTTTTGAATTTTTCTGAAATCGTCATAATACTCAAAGCTTTGAAAAGGACACTAGAATAAAGCACATACTCATGCGCTCTGATTTTCCTTTCGAAAATGCTACTTGAGTAAACTTAGAGTCAAATTTCCGTTTGGCAATATTGGAACCAAAAATTAGGTAAAACAAAACAAGGGGATTTGTCTAAGCAAACTTGTATCAAGATATCTACAGAACCAAATAAGCACAAAAAAGAAAACGAACCTTTTTGAAGAAGGGCCTGGTGAAAATTATCAAGTGGTTTCAACTCCTTGGCATCTTCGATCTCCACAGACATTACTAGTCATGTTCTCCTCAAACTCTTAGAAGAGCTCCTCTTTAAAGCCCATTTCCTTGGTTCATACTAACCCATTAGATATGGTTTTCATTAATTAAATAAATACCTTGTTATCTACGTAGAGAGGGATGCTACACCATTACAGTAGATCACGGCAAGAGTCACTACAGTTGGAGACGATGATCTTCTTAAGTGTTACCACGGAGACAACATCAGTGGATCTGATGGCATCAGACTAAGTTGCAGTGTCCGTGGCTGATTTCCTTATCCATTTCTTTACCATCGTTTCCTATCATCGAAAACATAGTTAGTGAGATTTTCTAGAAGATAAAGATATAGTTATTCAAAACTACCACAAACTGCTGTTGTACCGATCTTAACTAGATTATAGATTTCAAATGATATTTAAATTCTTAAGAAACCAGATTTGTAACAACTGATCCAACAATTTCTCCATCTTCCTATCACTTCTGGGTTCCAGATCGATGTCTCAAGCAGCACTCTCTTCTGCTTCTTATGGCAGTTCTCAAGCGGAAGAGCAACGGCGGAGTTGGCAACAATCTTGATAAATGGATTTAAATCTCAGAGGAGATGAAAGCATCGGTTCATTCTCCCCAGAAAATCCCAGCCATTTGATTTTTCCTCTTGGGGTGGCTGCTCATATTTCTCCAGAGGTGCTTAAGTATGTGATTTGCTTGGTGTAACCCTAATTCTAAATATTCTGAAACGTGTCAAATTGTCACCCTTATATTTTAGTAACATTCATGCGTGCTCCTTTAACAAGAAAAAAAAATGTCAATGCATGCACTTGTCTTGGATATTTTAACTAAAATACTTTATTAGTTTAATTAAGATTTGTTTCTAATCAATAAAATATTATATTCCATATTTTAAACATAATTCCAAATGTTTTATATTACTGTTTTCCTCTGTTTCACAATTATTCTTGTTTTTAATTTTAAAGGTAAAATTTAGTAAATTCAACAAAAATAAAAATTTAAATAAATCAAATAATTCCAAAAGTGATTGATTTGAGAAAACTATAATCTAATTTTATTGTAAAAGAATCTAATCTAATCTAACTCAAGATGAAAACAAAAACTAAGCCTTTTTCACTTATCGTGCATTAGTTATTATAGGGATTCTATAAAAAGTAAAATAAAAGAATTTTGCACATTTTAGAGATAGCAACATAGGGTCTTTTGAAGATGTCTACTAGAAAATAAAGATGTGTAACTCCTATAAATACTCTTTTACTCTTAGCTGTTGCTCTTTTACTAGCTTTTTATGTTCCTATGAAAGCCCAAAACCAACCAGAAGACTATTTGGATGCTCACGTGCTCGAGCCGGTGTAGGCGTTATGCCCTTGCTATGGCGTGACACGCTGGCTGTGAAGACATGTGTTTATTTCCTATATATTGAATAAATATCATCATTTATAATTAAGGATATGATGATTCCTTTGTGATGAGGCCATCACGTCAGCATCAACCAAGGAGCGTGGAGGAGACATCAACCAGATGACCAATATCTTTGGAGAGAACCATCCCGAGTGTACCAAAGACATATATGCCTTTATTGAAGCATATCAACCCAATGAATGTTGGAAAGTGACTGTTGCACTCTTTTTCCCTTGTCTAGGGTTTTTCCCTATGGGTTTACCTAGAAAGTTTTTAAAGAGGCAATATTAAGTCATCAAGGAATAACAGAGAAGTGGAATTGGTTAAAAAGCTTTCCACATGAGGAAGATATTCAAGTTACAAGTCAGCAGACTTCCAATGAACCCGATGGAGACCAACGGCTACTTATTGGAGATTTCCGACCAAACCTCGAAGATTTAAGCTGAAAACCGACCTTTGCTACATTCTTTACCCATCAGGGGAGCTAGTCGAAATTAAATCAAATCAATACCAGTTTTGGTTTGAGAGATAGTAATTTTTTAATCCGAAGGATCCTAGACTTGCCTTATTTGGAACCTTCTGGATTTAGGAGACTTCAAACGTATCTTTGGCGACCAGGAGACCTTCCCCATCATTCAGAGACTCTACAACACGTATTACTTTCAACCAAAATGCACAGGATCAATTGGATATGCACATGGACCGACTTACCTTATTCAGACCTAAGTGCATTCAATATGTTCACACTTGGTGTCATAACTCTCCAACGGCTATATCCTTGCTACTGCTGTGACTTGACCACATTTTATAAGAACCTGGATGTCCCAAGACATCACAGCTTTGCACCCAAGCTTTCAAGACTCAAACATTTTCCTTATTTGGGCCGATTCACCACAGTCTCGTCCAACGGCCATATGCATTAAATTTGAATAGTTTGTTTCTTTTTTAAAACTTTTAGAACGTTAGGATATCATTATTTTTGAGCCTATATAAGATCAGTTCGTCCCTCTTTGTAAAGAAACATTTCAATCGAAATTAATAGAAGTATTCTTGTTTATCTTTGAAAGCGTTTCTTTGCAAAGATTGTTCTTTTCTTTAGAATTAAGTGTGTGATTCACTAGTTCTATAGAAGCTGTGGATTAGGTTATTTGTGAGATTCAAATAACTTGTCCGTTCACTGATTGAGAGAGTCAATCAAAACCACCACCGTCCATCCCACAATTGCATCCATTTCCGCAAAGCTTGTTGATCCGTTCTTGATCACCGTTTGTTCATAAGATTATGGAGTGACTCCCGATCCTGTATCACTTTTGTCATATGTAAAATATATGGACGTTATACAAAGACATTTGGTTAAGGATATGGTGGAGGATAATAATACTCTTGTTTGTTTTTTATACATGAAGTGTAGTTTCTTAAAAGTTCTAAATCTTGAAAAGTTTGAAGTACGGTCAAGTTCTCTTATTATATATGAAACGGTGGTATAGCTGTTATATCTTTGGAGATAATTGATCCTTGAGATTGAGAAGAGTTTATCCAACGGGTTAGATAAATAGAGTAAAGATATTGATCCAAAAGTTTCAACGGTTTACTATTCATCAAAAAGTTTAGATGGTGGTCCGACTAACATACAAAAAGAATCTGTTAATATATATTTCTTTTGTAACAAGATCCATATCTGAGAATGTAAACATGGAATTCATATGATATCATCCCGAAAGCAGAACTCTAAACAGTCAATCTTCATCATATATATGTTCCTTCTTTATAATTACTGTTGGAATCGATTTAACACTAACGTGATCTGAATAATTGTAAAGAACACTAATTAAATCAACTGTAAAAGAGTTACACGAATAATACATATTTTCAAACACTAACAATTATATCAATTTACGTGTAGTTTTTTTTTCTCTTAAATATGGAATTTATTGATGAAAGAATAAAAATGTTTATCTACAGGAACTCAATAGAGCTGAGCATAAACGAATGCAAAAAAGAGCACAAGAATGTAAAGAACCTGTAGCGAACAGAGCATGCACTAACAATAGTCACTGTTAGGATCTAGATAACCAAAGAAGCTGGAGATCGGCGAGCTTACTACCTTCTTTGTAACTTAGTAAAGTGATGCGGTCTTGAATAACTTTCTTAATGGAGCGGGATAGGAAAATTTTGGAGTGGCGACCTTGATCATGGACACGACAATTACTTTATCGCCGAATGCTAGAAACTGTTACTTGGAAAGCCATATGCAAGAGTGTTTTTTTTTGAAGTGTCCTGATTGAGGACTCCAAAATACGAAGTGTGTAAAACCAATCTGGCGTAAGGTTATGCCCTAATAATCGTCCAGCAACTTCCGACCAACTGTGAATTAAAAAGGGCAGACAAAATACAGATGGTCAGTAAATTCATCAGGTTCTTCGCATCATATACAACCTTGAATTTCTCCCAATCTACGCATTCGAGTACCTGTGGATAACCTATCATGAACAATAAACGAATATCTCCGGACTGCATGTGGGAATCAGACTGTGTGATAGAAAGGAACTTTCCTTCCCATTTGTTGAATTTGATTCCATGTATTTTTCGATGAGAAATACGGCTTGGAATCAGCATTAGCATGATGCCAAAGCAGTTGGTCTGGCCCTGTTTCTGGGTTTGGAACCGGTAGTGGATGGATGCTTTCAACAATTTCACGCAGACGACGATCCCGACAACACTATTAGAATAGGAAACCATATATTTATATATAATAGGAAACACATGTTTAGACTCCAACAGCTAATCATCTCTCATTATTGTATATATATTCTGATCAATACCAAAGACCAATCCATCGATTGGGTTTACAATATTAAATATGGAATCAGAGGGTTTCACTTTCTAAAAATCCTCTATCGCTCTCTTCTTCTTCTTCTTCTTCTTCCTCAAATTTTCTTCTCTTCTCCTCTGCAAATCTCATCATTCTCGTCTTTGTTTTCTATTTTTTTTTTCTTCATCTTCTCTATCTCTTTTTTCTCCTTTCTCTGTTACTCTCTATTTTAATTCTCTCACGATGGCTGAGATGAATCACGTCACAAACCCAGCCTCCGATCGATCTTTGAGTCATACCCAAATCCGGGCTCATATTCCGATCACTCTTGACATGAATCAGATGAACTAAGACAAATGGTGTGAAGTTTTTGAAACCCATTGTCATAGCTTCTCTATCCTTGGCGATCTTACTGGCACCACCATAGCCACTGGTCCAACCGACACGGCATGGTCCAAAACTGACGGTACCGTGAAGATGTGGATATATGGAACTATGTCCGAATTTCTACTCAAATCTGTCCTCAAAACAAAGTGCTATGCTCGCAATCTATGGGTCACCATCAAAAATATTTTCCGTGATAACAAAGAAACGCGAGCAATTCAGCTGGAGAATGAGATTCGATCACTTCAGATTGGAGATCTCTCGGTTCTTGAATATTGTCAACAACTTAAGTTTCTATCTGACCTTCTCACCAACGTCAATTCTCCTATATCGGATTGCGCTCTGGTGATGCATCTCCTCAATGGTCTAAGTCCAAAGTTTGATAACATCGTCAATGTTATTAAACATCGTTCCCCGCTGTGTACTTTCAGTGATGCTCGATCAATGCTTAAAGACGAAGAGGCTTGCTTGAAGACCAAGCAACATAATCAATCATCACACACCGATCATGCTTCCTCGCCTCAAGTCCTCATCAGTGCAACACCACAGTCCCAGTTCACCACCACCACACCGCAGCCTCAGTTTCAATACAATAGAGGCGGAAGAGGAAACTGCAGTGGTCGTGGCGGTGGACGTCATAACAACAAAGGAGGACGTGGCGGTGGCAACCCTAATTGGCAAGGAAATAATTGGAGTTCAAACTCACCACCACCATGGGCCAACAAAAACAATCATCAATGGCCGATTCTTCCTCAATGGCCAAACACTTACGCATGGCCCAATACTGAGAGCGTTGGGTGCGCAACAAGGACATTGTGATCTGTTTGTGGGGGTGATTATAACATCCTGGTTTCTGGTATATAGTGGTCCATGAGGAGAGATTAAGAGATTTGATTTGGCTACCTATCCCACCAAAGTGCACTTATCTTTTTCGTCACTCTCTAGTTAGAACTCCAGAGTTAAGCGTGCTTGGGCTGGAGTAGCACTAGAAAGGGTGACCTATCGGGAAGTGATTGTCGGTATCGTGTGAGTGAGGCCAAAACATGAGAAAAGATCCTGTGGTGATTTGTAGAGATAGTAACAAGTCTTTCGAGCCTCCAGGATTAATGCACCAACTGTCGGAACGAAGGTGGGGCCCACCAGCCTAGAGGGAACGTGGGGCGCTCATGAGCCTAGAGAGGACGTGGGGGTGCCAATAAACGGTGGTGGTCGGAGCGTTACAATTCGGATCAGAGCTCTAGGTTATTTCAAACCGGTTCTGACCCGGGAGGCAGTCCCTTCATGTATGCCACATTCTTTTATCTCCCAGGCTCTATAATCAGCATCACAAATGCAGTTGAACTTAACTTTCACCTTGTTTTCAATTTCCTTGATATTGGCATGACAAATAACGGATTTGACCAAAAATATTTTATCAGTTTGAAGTGGAGGAACAAAAACCACCGACCAATCACACTGAGAAAATGTCATTCAAATTGCACTTAAAGCTATAAGAAACTCGGATTTCACTCATTTTGGTTTATTTATGTGCCTAGCGTTGCACGACTTATGCCTGAAAACCTTGTCATTCTTGAAATACTACTCTTTTCCAAATCAATGGTTATAGAACTTCCAAGCGCACAAAGAGTGAAGTATATATGGAGGCTTTTTCTCACATGGAAGGAACGCATATCTCAAAAGAGGTTGATGTATGAGTTGTTTTGCATCATCGTCAAGATTCAAGCAGCTAACAAACATCAAATCTAGCTCTGGATTTCGAAAGGCTGATGATAGCTTAAGTGATCACAAGCCGGGGGATCTCTGGATCTCTGCGAAAAAGTGGAAGCTCTTTGCAACAAGCTGAAAGCTCTTTGCGATGAGCTGAAAGCTCTTTACGACGAGACGGGAGCTCTTTGTGACGAGCTCCCAACAACAAGCTAAAAGATCTCTACGACGAGCTGATAGCTCTCTCCGATGAGCTGGAAAGCTCTATATGACGAGATGGGAGCTCTCTGTGATGAGTTGTGAGCTCTTTATGAAGAGCTCTTTGCGATGAGCTGGAAGCTATCTGGTGACGAGTTAGGAACTTTCTAGCAAAAAGTTGGGAGCTGTCTGGTGACAAACTAGGAACTGTCTGGCGATGAGCTAATAGCTGTCTGTGAATAGCTGGGAGCTCGGTTACGTTATCTACTTGGATCATCATCGCCACGACTTGAATCTCCTTCTTGATGTTACAAGTCTAAAAAAACTCTAGGAACTAGCAGATTCAATACATAGGTGATGTTTGGTATACTCGATCTTTTTTTCTTGCATTTTTAAAGAAGAGATGATTATGATTACCCTATTAAATTTGTAGAAATATTCTAAAAACTTATGGAAAAATCATATTGATCCAATATTTTTCTTATTTATGGTTTATAAGATTCTAGAGATAGTGAGGGATATCATGCTATGATTTGAAGGAGAATACAAAATGGGCTCCATCTATTGAAGAAATTGAAGGACAATACTGGAGGATAGTTGAGCAACTAACATATGAAGTTGAGGTGCATAATATCTTTTTCTTGTGTCATTATAAATTTATAAAAGCAAACCAGATTTTGTGTCATTGGTTTTGTAATTTCATTACCATTAGGTTAGGTATATTATATTGTTGATTTAGAGAATCAGGTACTTGGAAGCGGATTTTACAGTGGAGTGGAACTTTTAACTAGAAAAGGTTATATGGATCGATACATAGCTTCTTGTTGGAACTTGAATAACATACCATGTCTCCTTAGTTCTCTACTCTCATTTGAGCATTGTGATATCTCGGGTGTTCTCGTGCCATCGCTCTATGTTGGACACCATGAAAAACATATGCCCACATAGAACACACGAGGTATCACAATGTTCAAACGAAAGTATAGAACCATGGAGATACAGTACATTATTCAAGTTCCAACCATAAGCTATGTATCGATCCATAATCACTTTTCTCAGTTAATATTTACAATCCATTGTAAAATCCGCTTCCAAGTACATGATTCTCTTAATCACCTCCAGAATATACCTAATGCTAAGTGAATTACAAAACTGTTGACACAAAAGAACCTAGTTTGCCTTTAATTTTTTAATAACAAAAGAAAAATGTACCTCAACTTCATTTGTTGGTTGCTTAACTATCCTCGTGTATTCTCGTTCAATTTCTTCAATATATGGAGCCCATTTTGTATATCTAATCATTGTCTTTTCCTTCAAGCATATTGATCAATGCACATTATACTATGGTTTGATGTATTTAATTATCCATGAATGTTTTGTTGTATATAAATTTGCTAACATTTTGAGAGATATATATATATGTGTGTGTGTGTGTGCGGAATAGATAGAACACTGAAAAAGACCTTGTAAAACGAAAAAGCGTAAGTCCATGTGAATTCCTCAATATTTATAAGGCCATTACTTGTCTTGAATACTCACTGCCATTTATGGATACAGAGCCATACAACAACTGAGTACCGAGGCAAGATTTACTGATTTTAAAGAGACAAAATCCTACAAAGTTTTTGAATTTTCTGAAAATGTCATAATGCTCAAAGGTTTGAAAATGACACTTGAATAAAACACATACACATGCACTCTAATTTTCCTTTTGAAAATGCTACTTGAGTAAACTTAGAGTCAATTTTCCATTCCGCAATGTTGGAACCAAAAATTAGGTGAAAAGCAACAAGGGAATTTGCCTAAGCAAACTTGTATAAAGATATCCACAAAACCAAATAAGCACAGAAAAGAAAACGAACCTTAGCTTTTTGTAGAAGGACCTGGCGAAAATTATCAATTGGATTCAACTCCTTGGCATCTTCGATCTCCACATACATTACTTGTCAAGTTCTCAGGCCCGTCTCTAGGGAGTGGCAAAGTTGGCTTTTGCCAAGGGCCCAATTTAGTTGGAAACAATATATAAGGTTAAAGGGCCTAATTTTTCAAAATTTATTATGATGTTTTTTTTTTATAAAGGTCGAAATTCAATTGACCTTTTAATTTTTTTTTGTTTTTTTCAATCCCCAAATTCAATTGCAATTAAGATTCAAGGGCCCAATTTTTTCAACAAAAATAAAATTTTGTTTTTTTTATAATTTTCCCAAGGGCCCACTATAACTTTGAGACGGGCCTGCTTGAATAGCTATAGTTGTATACTTTACAATCAATTAAAAAAATTATATCAAACTGAATCGTTTCAAAAGAAAACAAATCTTACAAATATTAAATAATTAGTTATATTTTATCTAATTTTAATGTTTGCCCCCATGCGTAGCTTTAGAAGTCAAATCGTCTACCTTATGTCGATCTTATAATCTATATTCTTGCTTATTAATGGAAAAAAATATGTTAGCAAGAGTAATACCGTTTACATATATATATAACAATGGAATCTCAATCAAAACAATAAGTAAAGATAATATTAATTTAGCTTATTACTTTTCAAAGAGAAACTGCTTCTAAACCAAGTTTGAACCAACTACCAGAAATGAACTGTGTAATCTTCGCATTCAATGTGTATTCTTCGGTTCTCGATAGTTGACGACTATTTACTTACTTACAACATAAAGTTGTCCCTACTTGGTGTTCCTTTTCCATTTGCTTCTAATAGTGTATCAATAAAAATGTAGGTATAACATTTTCACATACAAATTAAAATTCTACTATTTCCGTCTTCAATAGCTATGATTGTACACTTTCAATAAGTCCAAAACCACAATATATATTAAACTGAAAAACTGAATTGCTTTTTAGAAAATATATTCTTATAAACATCAAACAAATAACATCATTAAATCAAATTTTAATATCTTCTCCGTGCGTAGTGCGGAATAACCCTAGTATATATTAATTCTGATGATTTGGTCCTGTGTTATGCCACAAGATATGTCCAAAATTTTGGGCCTTCAAATATAAAAAAATGTTGAAAATTAATGGGTCTCTGATTTAGTGACCCAAAGGTGTATGAGTTGGTTCTCTGGGTTAGGTTTAAAAACAAATTTTGTTTTTTCAGTGATATAACCCAAAAAGAAAATATAAAATGAAAACCAACTAAGGAAGGAATCCGGGTGGGACTTGGACTAAAGAAGAAACGAAGCGTCTTCTTCCTCTCCAAATCCAATTCTTCGCGAAGTTTCTTCTGTTAAGGTAATTATTCAATCTTGAATCCCTTAAAGCTCATAAAACCTTTCCTGTTTTTTCAGATTTCTTCAAATATTTAGCTCCTAGGGTTTTGTCACCTTCCCTTCAGACAACATTGAAAGACTTGGTCTAAAATCGCTTCAAATCTACTTTGTTTGTGTATTCGTTAGTTGTAATTAACCTCCAACAGTTTCAATTTTCACGAATTTCTCATACTTTTTGTTTTAGAAATGGAGTATAGTGAATTACTCTAGTTTCTTCGTTATACACGATTGGTTTCATTGCATAATTGCGGAATGACTAAACAAAATTAAGCTACTAAATACTCACTTATTTTCTTTGTATTGTTTGTTGTCTACTGTGATTTTTCCGTTTACTGAATATTTTTGGCTTGTTGTTGTTTTAGTGTTTACTAGAAAGAGGTTGGTGATATGATGACTTCAAGTGAAGCGTTTCCCCCGATGCAGGTAACTAGAAATTCTCCCTCGGATTGTTGAATAAAAGTGCCTTGTTTCTTCATAGATTTTGATTTTTATTTATACATGAATGCTGTTTTCCATGGAAATACAAGATTTTCATGTATTGTTGAAGTTAAAAGTCGATTAATAATGATAACCCTGTCATAATAACTGACTAGGCTTAGGAAAAACTGGATATTCAATAATGAAAAAGACTGATAAATCCTTGTTAAAGTTGTTATACTAATTTTGGCAGGAAATCATGCTTGAGTTTCGTGCTGGTAAGATGTCATTGCAGGGAACAAGAGTTATCCCTGATACACGGAAAGGACTTGTCCGCATTGCTAGAGTAATGTCGATACTCTTATTTTCCATTTAATATATCAGCTTTTCCTGTGCCCATATTATTGAAATTGAAGCATCTCAGAGTTTTAATACGTACCTTACTGTATCTCTGCACAATTAATCTGATTTTTTTTCTTCCAACCCTCTTTTTTAGGGTGATGAGGGACTGATTCATTTCCAGTGGCTTGATCGAAGCCTGAATGCAGTGGAAGATGTATCCTCTGCATTTTTATAATTTTAGAAATGGATTAAAGGTTCTCCAAGTTTCAAGTCTTTGCTAGGTCAATGGTTTTTTTTCTCTAGCCTATCAACTCTCTTAGCTTGATCCATCTAGATCTTTTTTTTTGGCATGCCTGAATATAGCAAATTTGAGGGCTTGACTTATTAATGGTTTCTATTACGAAATTTTCTCCTTGACCATACCATATATAGGATCAAATTGTATTCCCTGATGAAGCTCTATTTGAAAAGGTATGCCCGTTCAGTTGAGGTTAACATGTGAAATATAAATTTCGGATTGTGACCAATGCATACTTTGTTTTTGTTTTAGGTTAATCAATCATCCGACAGGGTGTATATTCTGAAGTTCAACAGTGATGACCGCAAGTTATTCTTTTGGATGCAGGTCACTTGCTAGCTTGTTTTTTTTCATGATACGTGTTCACGTAATCACTTTCATCTTGATTCATTGTTGATATTTCATCTTATTTTTTCTCATAACTTTTTTTCTAACTTATTTTGCAGGAGCCGAAAGCTGAAGGTGATGTAATACTGTGCTCTTCGGTCAATCAATACCTCAATCAACCACTAGGTACCAACGTCTTTCTTGCTGTTTAACCTTCCAACTTACTTGATCGGAGAACTAGCTTTCTTATCCTTTAGTAAATTTTCTTTGATACTTTCATTTCATACCTTTCTGGCGTTTTGTTTGCCAACACGGATTTGGGATAATTTCATGGTACTAATATGTATACAGAGCATTCTTTTCCAAAGAGCATGAATCACAGTTCCTCTTGGTCAGGTCATGTAATCTTTTCCATTGTCAAGTTGACTTTAGTGTCAGGATTTACTTATTAATCTAGATGTTAATTATTGTTTAGGAAATCAAGAATTATTATATTCATCATAACATAATGAAACAATCTCATAATCATATAATAGAGTCCAAATGTATCAAAGAACCAATTCAATTATCAAATCAAAATAAAATTAATCAAACCAAGAAATCATCTTGTTTGAGATATTTTTTTGAAAGGGAGACTGTCACACTTGAGGCGTTTAGTCTAGAAGCTCTTTCGAGAGCAATTAATCGGTGCCTAGACAGCTACACTGTTTCCACTGCCAACATAGTGTGTACAGTAAAATTGCCCCGGATGGGTGGCTCCTAGATAGTAGAGCGTTGGTTCAAATCCATGTCTTTGCTTGCTTTCAATTTTTTGCACTAATGGATCTTGAGTCTGACTAAAAATTGGTCTATGCCACTATTGACTGAAAGGTGAAGAATTTTATAAAATGTGAAATATCAGATTTGCAATGATATGTTCATTTCTTCTTGTTATATAGTTGGTTATTACTCTAAGAACAGTT
Source organism: Cardamine occulta (assembly GCA_028015245.1). NCBI lineage: Eukaryota > Viridiplantae > Streptophyta > Magnoliopsida > Brassicales > Brassicaceae > Cardamine > Cardamine occulta. Next base: position 6,523,113 of record CM051374.1, read on the forward strand.
TAAAGTGAGGAGGTAGAATGTGAGTTGTTTGTTTAGCTCACAAAAACTTCTCTTATCACAGATGGACGGCAAAAATTGTAGCCTCTTTGATTAAAACTGTCACTAAGACTCTTCATTAATTTGCATATGAGCGTGTAACTGTTATTTTCTCCTCATCTTTCTGTGTATTAGAGTTGCCCTAGATAGTGAAAGCGGTGAATGGTTAGTCACTTGCATAGCAGGACAAGGTTGAACCAATCTAAGAAATTTTCTTGTGAACCAGAGTTTCCTGATGAAGGACACACTGCTGCTGTCACGGAGGAAGTGGAAGACATGGCAGAAGATGATGTTTCATCTAGGTACTGATTAATGTTAAAGTGATAGTCTGGCTTTTAGTTTTGGAAAGAAAGTAAACTGGCTTACCATTTTCTCTTCGCAAATGGGTTGATTTCTTTGTGGTTAGTGTCAAGAAACAGATATTGTCTAGCTGCCTTTTCTTATGTTGCGTTTGTGGAATGCTTTGGTATCTTTCATCCTACTTTGCACATTAAAGTTTCTCTAGACATAGCAACTCAGGGGCTGCTAAAAAGCTATCAACATCTTTGTGATGGTGTGATTCTGAAAGTTGAAATTTCAGGGTCGTATAGCGAATATATTACCAATAGTTTTTCTTTAATCATGTGAAGATTTTCAAAGGATATGCTTGATTTTGAAAAGACACTATCATTTTTCTTATTTGGTATTTTAAATGGTATTTTAGCTTATTTGTAACAGAATGCCTTATATGAAATTTTTATCATCCTTCATAGAGCTGGAAACTTGGTTGTACCAAATTTGTCTACAGAGGTGAGTGACGTGACATCTTTGTCTGGACCAATTAAGCTGGCAGACCTGCAAAGAATTCTGAGCAACCTATCTTCTGGCCCTGTTGGTACAATTCTCTCTCTCTAGAATCTCCTCCCGACTCCTGTCAATAAGCTTTTCTCATTTCCTCCTTATACTCATTCATGTATTGGTTTAGGTATTTCTGGAGGTGAAGATGAAGGTAAATACTTTTAATGTTTTTTCTATTTGTAGTACGATGTGGTGCATAAAACATTATATATTCAAGCTAAAGTCTGTATGGCTTGGAGATAGCAGTGCCCAATTTTGCTCCATGATCAACTATCTGTTTCATCTGTTATTGTTCTTTCTCTTAGCCATTGTTTCACTATTTAGCACATCGTCCTCTCATGTTGAATCTTTCAAAGGCATAGCATTAGGAGATATCTTGAAGCCGGAGTTGATTATGCCATTGCTTGAGATGTTACCAGTACAGGAACAACTATCTTCGTATTTACCTGAGGTAATTTTTGGGCTTTCTATATTCTATCTTTCGAAAATTTCATAGATACGACCAAGACAAGTTATGAATTTAGGTGAAGTAACAAAACTCTCTTTATATTAAAACTGAAATAAAGATAACGTAACAAGAACAGAGTAAAACTCCCAAGAGAACTATGTTCTCTCTCTCGGCCTAATCCGATAGAAACCTCCTAAGCTTACCCTAGCTAGGAAGAGTCTTCTAACCAAGACTTCATCTCTATATATAATAAAACATAAAAGCAAAACCCTATAAGAAAAAGAAATAAGAAAATAGAAATACTAAATAATTTCCTAAATTATTAAATAGAAACATTCGTATCATTGCCGACCACTTCAAAACAGCCTTGATATCTTTCTGGTCATTAGGCTTACGATGAGTGTATGCCGTCGTAAGATAGTGAATTTTTTTGAGACTCCAGTCTTGTTGTACCTCTGCGACAGTTAATAACCGGAATTCACCAACAGAGTCTGGCATCTCCACCTTCTTCACTATGCATAGGGTGCTAACGTGATGAATTCTGACCGAATAGTTCTGCTCCATAGCTTTAGTTGTGACTGTAGCAGTTGTTGATAGGTCTTGAGTGCATGATTTTGTGGCAGTCCCTTGTTTCAAAGCTAACAGTTGCTTTAGAGTTGCTTGCATCTCATCCAATTTTGAGTACAGCCTATCCATCTTTGTAGGAAGAACCTCCTGATTCTTCTCTAACTCTTCCAAGCGTTCTTCTTGTCTAGTCTTCGTCATTCTTTAGGCATTCGTCTTTAGGTCGGACCAATTGTTAGAGATAGATTCCAGAATAAGAATAAAACCCAAAACTTTCTTTATATTAAAACTGAAATAAAGATAACGTAACAAGAACTGAGTAAAACTCCCAAGAGAACTATGTTCTCTCCCTCGGCCTAGTCTGATAGAATCCTCCTAAGCTTACCCTAGCTTGGATGAGTGTTCTAACCAAGACTTCATCTCTATATATAAGAAAACGTAAAAGCAAAACCCTATGAGAAAAGGAAATAAGAAAATAGAAATACTAAATAATTTCCTAAATTATTAAATAGAAACATTTGTATCATAACAGGTATAGAGGATCACTAGATTATGAAATGGTTTAGGGGTAAGATTGTACAGATGGTTGTAGTGGTATACCTGAAATTTATATACGTCGATGAATTGGATATTGTTTGAGACGGGAATGGCCACTGTGACAAGGTGATGTCTCCAATATTCAATCCATAGATTAGAATTGATTAACAGGAAATGTCTCCAAACTCTTGAGTTGTTGACCAATGCCCGAACCAAAACCTTTTTTAACCTCTTAGCTCTCTAGCTAACCAACTCTAACTATTGTTGCGGAGCTGTGATCACAGCTACAATCAACTACATACCGATTTGACGAATTTCAGTGGTCATGCATTAGACTAACCCAAAGTCTAATCACAGGGTTACTGTAGAGCAGAAGATATACTGGAGTTGCTGCAGAGCCCTCCTTTTCGTCAACAAGTAGATGCATTTACCTATGTAAGCCCCTCTGTGACAATGTTGTTCCCATTCTTGGTTAAATATTCTGACTCTAAAACTTTAATCTTTATTTAGGTACTTCGCACAGGACAAATTGATTTGACTCAGTTTGGTATAGACCCAAGTAAATGTGAGTCAAATTTTTACAATAAAATTTCCAGAGGCATTTTAGTCTTTATTTCATTTTGATAATAGCAGTTTTTAACTCTTGCAGACAAGTTCACAGTCCTCTCATTCCTTGAGGCACTTGAGGACTCGGTTTCGACACAATCGAAGGATGCAAATGGATGAGAGTTAAATTATTTCATATTCTCAAACTTATGACATTTCAACTGAGGCAAATCATCTTCGTTGTTTGATTGGATTGAGAGGTTTTATGAAGTTTTCTTCGAAGTATTGGATTTTATTTTATGCCACGAGATTTTCAGAAATTTGTATCACTTTTTATTTTATTTGATTATCCAATTGTCAATATTAGATATTTTAATTAAAAAAAAAGTAAAACAAAATACATGTACCTGGTGAACATTCGTGGAACTAGGTAGATAGGTTTTTAATTTCAACTCCGACAATGGAGACGATTAACGCAGAAGAGGCTGTTCATATGCTTTGGTTTTTTTCTTTTGAATTTTCTTTAATTTTACATCCTTGTAATATGAATAAACTTCTATGTAATATTTGAGAAGTAAATCTTGGAGATATAGTTGAGAGGGGCATTTATAATTTTGTCCCTCGATGTGAAAAAATCTGTCTAAAAAATGGAATATTCTTTGCGATTAACCTTCAAAATCGAAGTTGGGTTTGTGTTGTTGTAGCCCATTAGTTTCATGTCTAATTAAACCCATTGGCTAAGTAAATATGCTCCGGTTCATTTTTAAAACCAACAAACCCCATATTATATACACAAATAATGATGTTTGGCCTTTCAATTAAAGAAATGGGTTTTCATAAATATTTAGCAAATTTGGGACGTTTCTCTCGAGTGAGAAAAGTGATTTACTGTAAATCTAAATTTCTCTTCGGTCCTGTTCGTTTAGGAGTCCCCAGCGATTGCAATAGTGGCGAGTGACTATAACCAAGGATTTGTTAAGTTGTTTGTATGTCAGTTGCAGCAACCACCAACTAATTGCAGTGACTCGTCGCTATATTATTTATTTAATAGTCACTACGATTGATCCCTAGAAATTGTTATTATTAATTTATGAGATTTTCGCAAGAAATATAATATTTTAAAATAAAACATTTAAAGTCTGTGTACTTTTATAGTCAAGGACGCCTTAATCGTCACATATCCACCTCCAGACATGTATATATCGTTTTTTTCTATTTTCTAACACACTTACGCTTTAGTTACGCCTTTGTTAAGAACATCACGTGGAGATTTATTTTCTTTGTAAGATCTGAAGGAAAAAGAGATCACAACTTTGTTTTGAGAAGAATTCTGAACCCTAATCTCTTTAATAATATCATGAATTCATTCTATTGCTTGGTTGTGTTTGATTTCGCCATGTGTGAGTAGATCCTTAGCTAGGTTAAGGTTTTCAATGGTGATTTAGGATGTTAATGGCTGAGCACAAATAGGTATTGGAATTTATAATGTCTTCGCCAATAGGGATTCATAATGCTTAGATTAGCTTGATCACCTAGTCTATGATTTTAGGTTAAACTTATTCACGACAGTGCTTTAGGTTGCTAGATAAATCATTGGTGAGCAATTGGTGCGTGACCAACGACAGTTGATTGTTGCGATTGATTGTGAACAGATTGAACCAGCTCGTTAATGCTTATCAACCTCGCTAGGTCCAAACGACAGTTTCGGTGTCTAGGTTGTTAGATAAAGTTGTCGATACATCACGACAGTGGGGCGATATTAATGTTATGTTTGAGTTCTAGACCGGTAGTTACTTAGCCCCTGAATAGTTGCTCAGCCTTGTCTCTAAATCACCGGCGAAACGCCTTAACCTAGTGCTTGTTTTTATTATTTTTACACCGATTTATTTACTTGCTTTTGTTCCAAAAATTACAAACCTTTTTATTTTGTCTTAGCTTTAAATTAAAATCTATAATTTCATAGTGTAGCCTTGGTCTCTGTGGATTCGATACCCTATATACTACTGCAATTGTCTGTTCACTTGCAGAATTATTTTGGATTAAAACATTGTGTATCAAGTCTTTGGCGCCGTTGCCGGGGACCAATTGCGTTACCTTTGATTTTTGATTTTATTTTCAGTCTAAGAAACTACTAAGCTTAATTTTTATTTGTTTCTGCTATGTGTCAGGTGCATGACCAGTAGAAGAACAAGAAGAAATTGCACCAAAGATTTAGTCATCCAATCCAACGAAGAGTTAGCTCACCTTGAACGTCAAAACCGTCAAAAAAGAATTACAGCTGCTCCGGTCATTATGGCTGAACAAGAAAATGGTATGGCTGCTCAGTTACAGTTGCTAAGGGATCAGATTGCTCAGTTGAGAAGAGATCAACCGCCAGTTCCGCAAGCACACCCGGGTATAGGGGATTCGGATAACCCCCATGCGTTCTATGAAAACCGTTCAGCTATTGTTTCTCCAACAATTCAGAGACAAGACTTTGAGATCAAACCTCAGATGATCTCATTGGTGAAATAACACCTCTTTCATGGACTACCAGCTGAGATACCGATGGATCACATTGAAAACTTTGAAGAAATCTGCAGCACTACCGGTTCGAATGGGGTTCCGAGTGAGTTTCTGAAGTGCAAGTTGTTCCCTTCTTCACTTGCTGATAAGGCTCAAAGATGGTTGAAGTCATTGCCAGCTGGTTTTTTGAGGACGTGGGATGAAGTTAGAGCCGCCTTATTGGACCACTTCTACACTAAATCCAAGACAGCCGCTCTACGAAACAAGATCTCTTCTTTCCAACAACATTCTGGTGAAGCTTTTTGCGAAGCTTGGGAAAGACTAAAGGAGTACCGTAGGGAATGTCCTCATCACGGTTTTAAGGATGAACAGATTCTGGGTATATTTTATGATGGAGTTGAATGGGATTACCGCAACGCCTTGAATGCCGTGAGTAATGGGTCTTTTATGACCAAGACTACAGATGGTGCTTTTGAGCTGATTGAGAACCTTGCTTCAAGCTCTAGGAACAGGTCTCCTGAGTATGATAGGTCCAAGAAAGTCAACAGCGTGGAGACACAAAAGATTGATGAGCTGACAGCAAAGGTAAACCTACTCCTACGCGAGAGTCAAAGACCGGTCAAATTTGTGAAAGAGAATGGGGCTGCGGCTATATCTCAAGAGTTTGAAGAAAATGATGATGTTGGAATACAGGAGGTTAACTATGTGAGTGGTCAGGGATATGTCCAGAACCGTGGGTTCAATCAAAATTATGAGAACCACCCTAACCTTTCTTACCGAAGCACCAACGTCGAAAACCCACAAGACCAGATTTATCCGCAACAAGGAAGAGGTATGAATCAGTTGCAACAGAATCAAGGGTTTCAAGAGTTTTACCCCAGCAACCAACAGGAAAAATAATTCGTCCCTAATCAAAACCAGAACCGATTCCAAAGAGGAAACCAACAACAAAACGCCCAATTCGCTACATCACCACAAGCTGTCTCCGCGCCTACATCTCAAGATGAGCTAAAAACCTTATGCAGCAACTCCTGGTAAATCAGCAAAAGGCCGCAACAGAGATCAATGCCAAGGTTGATCATATGTATAACGATCTGAATGCAAAGTATAAAGCTGTTACCGCTCACGTGAAGAAGCTTGACATGCAAGTTGCCCAAACTGCTGAAACCGTCAAACGACAGCAAAAAGTTCTCTCAGCAAGGGGTGAGCAGAACCCCAGAAATGGAAGCGGTTCTAGTGGCTCACATGCACATGTAAACATGTGTGCGGATGAGAAGAGTGAGCTCAAGATCATGATGCAGATGTTCCTTGATGAGCAAGCTAAGACTACTCAACAGATGAGTGAGAGGATGGGTACTTTGGATTGGAAGGTTGAGTGTATGAGTCGCGACTTGCAGCGGGAAGTAAAAAACAAGATGTTGTATCCGTCAGGTTCAGATCGATCGACCCAAGCCTCGGATCAATCGATCCCCAGCAAAAACAGTCGATTCGCAGAATCAAAAAAATCGTGCAGCCATCCAGAACGATCAGCAACTATTCCGCCACCGTCTTTCTCTCAGGCTCCCGAACTAGCTCTTTACGTACCTAAAGTCCCTTACCCAATACCTACATACATGACATTGCCAAAGCTTGCAGACCCAGGAAGGTTTGTGGTTCCATGCTCCATCCTTGAGTTTGATCTCACTAATTCCATGTGTGATTCTGGTTCCACAATCAACATCATGTCAAGGGATCTTGCTAAGTCCTTAGGAATTGAAAACATACAGCCCTCGGACATGACCCTCAAGTTTGCAGACGCCTCCATCAAGACTTCCCAAGGCTGTATCAAAGACCTCCAGGTACGTATTGATGACTGCTTGATGCCTACTGATTTTCAGGTGGTTGAGATGAGACAGGGATCCTTTATGCCCTTGATACTCGGAAGATCTTTCCTTGCTACAGCAGGAGCTGTCATTGACATACCCAATAAACAGGTTTGTCTTTCGAACGTCAGCAACGATGTGTTCTATGATGCAGTTTCAGAGGATGATAAGATGCATTATGGTTCTTTTGCCGCTATTGAGGAAAAGGTGTTGAACAAGATGGTCTTGTCTAAGTCTGGGGGAGCACCACTTCAGGCTCATGTCTCCTTAACACCCCATAGACGTGTTGGTGATGCCATTGAATATAAGATTAAGTGCAAAGGTATGTCTAAACCTTTCTCTAAGGTTAAAGCACTTATTACCCCAGAACTTAAAGCGCAGGGACAAGTAGCTGTGGATGCAATGATGAACAGGGTTTTGAAGCTAGATTTCAACCCACCGCCACTCCCACCTGATCCTCCAGCGGATCCACCTTCTCATGCCTAAACGGCGAATGCGTCAAGCTACTGACGTTAAATAAGCGCTTGGTGGGAGGCAACCCACCAGTAAGTGTATCTATCCTCTCTATTATATTCTTTTTGTTACTAACTGTTGGATTTCAAAAAAAAAAAAAAATAAATAAATAAATAAATTTTGGCGTAGCGGTTGGATGTAGCGGCCAGATCTCGACCGGTATGAAGCAGCTGAGTTTTTACCGGGCAACACTTGCTCAGAAAAAGACGAAGCGCCTGCTCAACCCTGAGCACCCGCTCAGCCCTGAGCACCTGCTCAGCCCCGAGCACCCGCTCCGATAAGAAGGAGATTTTTCGGGAAACAGGTAAGCTTCCTTTTCTATAACGGTTCTGTCTTTCTTCCTTTTGTTTCATTTTTCTCACCCAACTCTAACTTTATTTTCACACCGAGACGGTGTGAAGTAAGTCTGGGGGAGGGTGTTGCTACTAATCCATTTTTCTTTCTTTTGTTTTATATCTTTTGCTTTCTTTAAGTCATTCTCATGTTTTCTTTGAGTCATTTTCATGTTTTCATTGAGTCAGTTTGTTTTATTGAGTCAAAACTTATTGGAGATCATGATCAATTTCTTGAATATATTGTTCTAACCTTGCTTTAAAGTGACCATTGTCACAGAACCAGCTCTAGATCGGACTAATAAAAATCCAAAGGCTGACCAGTTAACTAGAGGACACCATGTTTCCAGCGGAGTTCATCCGAGCCTAAGCCAAATTTTTGCACTTCGTCGATGTGGTTGATTTCCATAGGGCTTGACTCATCATTCGTATCTGACATATGAACCCACCAGTAGAAAGTAATGGTACTCCTCCCTCCTATTAGAAGTTTAGCTAGCAATAAGATTATGTATGTGAGTTGCATAGAGAGGGGATGAACCGGGGATTCGGTGGCAAACACCATCAATACTCGCGTCTCGGAACCATGATATGTACATGCTTTATATTGATAGGGATGAACCGGGGACTCGGTGGCAAACACCATCAGTACTCGTGTCTCGGAACTTGATATATGCAGTAAGGAATGAACCGGGGACTCGGTGGCAAACACCATCAGTACTCGCGTCTCGGACCTTAGTAAAAAAAGAATATATAAATAAGCTAGCTTAGAAATAAGTCTGGGGGAGAGAAGAAAAATACCAAAAAGTGTGTGGAATTTAAGTGGTTCTTGTCAAGATATTGTATGTGAAAGAGTCTAGAAGGTCCTTGGTAATTGACTGCAGAGATGAAACTGGCGATGAAGGCTTTGATGGATGAGGTTGCGAATTCATGTGTGGAGTATAGTGAGCTGCGAAGGGCTACGGAGAAGTACATGGTGGTTAGATTTGGAGCCGGCTATGTGATATGTGGAGTACTAATTCAAAAGGGTCATTGCAGTATTTCAAGAACAGGTGAGTCTCCGTGTTTTTCAAACCTTTCTCTTATGCTTAGTTCTGAGTTTTGTTTGAGGACAAACAAGGATCTAAGTCTGGGGGAATTGATATGTTGCGTTTTTGGCGCATTCTAACAGTTGTTTTCGAGTCTTTATCGAGTCTTTTAGTTTTATTTTGAGTCATTACAGGTCAAAAGATGGCTAAAGATGAATATTAGAGCTTCTAGGAGGAACTTAGCAGAAATTGGAGAAAAGTCGAATTTCCACCCGCTGAGCACCGACTCAGCTCTTCGATGAAAAAAAAAAAAAAAGTTTTTTTTTTTTTTTAAAAATTTTTTTTTTTTTTTTTTTTTTTTTTTTTTTTTTTTTTTTTTTTTTTTTTTTTTTTTTTAAAAGGTTTTTTTTCTTTGTAAGATCTGAAGGAAAAAGAGATCACAACTTTGTTTTGAGAAGAATTCTGAACCCTAATCTCTTTAATAATATCATGAATTCATTCTATTGCTTGGTTGTGTTTGATTTCGCCATGTGTGAGTAGATCCTTAGCTAGGTTAAGGTTTTCAATGGTGATTTAGGATGTTAATGGCTGAGCACAAATAGGTATTGGAATTTATAATGTCTTCGCCAATAGAGATTCATAATGCTTAGATTATCTTGATCACCTAGTCTATGATTTTAGGTTAAACTTATTCACGACAGTGCTTTAGGTTGCTAGATAAATCATTGGTGAGCAATTGGTGCGTGACCAACGACAGTTGATTGTTGCGATTGATTGTGAACAGATTGAACCAGCTCGTTAATGCTTATCAACCTCGCTAGGTCCAAACGACAGTTTCGGTGTCTAGGTTGTTAGATAAAGTAGTCGATACATCACGACAGTGGGGCGATATTAATGTTATGTTTGAGTTCTAGACTGGTAGTTACTTAGCCCCTGAATAGTTGCTCAG
>CM051374.1:6533366-6558366 GCA_028015245.1 Cardamine occulta
CCTTGTCTCTGAATCACCGGTGAAACACCTTAAGCTAGTGCTTGTTTTTATTATTTTTACACCGATTTATTTACTTGCTTTTGTTCCGAAAATTACAAACCTTTTTATTTTGTCTTAGCTTTAAATTAAAATCTATAATTTCATAGTGTAGCCTTGGTCTCTGTGGATTCGATATCCTATATACTACTGCGATTGTCTGTGCACTTGCAGAATTATTTTGGGTTAAAACATTGTGTATCAACAGGCGAACCACTAAAGAGTTCGAGAGAACAAACTAAGGGGTCCACCGAATAATGGAGGTTCGCAGATAAAAGGAGCGAGCGGAGCAAATTAAGTTTACGAAGTAATACAAACCCACGAGCTAGGGAAAAAGTCAAGACGTCACGACATTAAAGGCTAAATCAAAACTGACGCATGAAAAGAGAATCATATGATTAATTAGGATTTATTTACAGTATTTAATCCAAAATCTTGTATAAATATAGACCCTCATTGTCTTGTAAGAGGGTCGATCCTTTTCTTATTCTAATAATAATCTCAGTTTATACAATTCTCTTTAAGCAATTATTTTTATATTCTATTTTTCTTAACAAATTTCTACTTTTACTTTACAAATTTAGTATTATATTTAGGGTGTGGATTATGTATCCACATGGTTTTTAATTATCAAAAGGGTAACCTCCTTACAAGGAAGTTAAACCCTAACATAATGGGCTGAGATAAAAGCTAAACATGGACCTTAAGCATCATAACAAAAGAAAGGCTAAACAAAGAAATGATAAGAAAAGGCTTTATTGTAGATAGATGTTTTTCTCTAAAGATATATTCACATTTCAATGCCTAACTTAACTTGTCATGGAGTTTCCAAGTAACCTAAGCATTGGGATTAAAGTGTGGGCACTAAGTTCATTACTTCGTTAAAAACATCTTTGAGAAACCCCAATGGGATAAAATCAAGGTAGGGAAAAAGAGTGTAAATTCTTTATTGACTTACTTAGTGTCTTCACCCTTGGGATATGGTGAAGACAGTATGATCATGCTTCCCAAAGAAAATCATACTCCAAGAGCTTTCAAGAAAGGTGGTGTAAGCTCTTGGGTCTCCTCTAGTGTCTTGGACCTCTTCTCCTCTAAGCATGGCATGTTGGGTATAGGCGTTGAACATCTTCCTATAGTACCTTGCCGATTTCCTCTTCTTGTCTCCAAGTGGTATGGTAGGTGTTGGAAGCTCCTCCTCATCCTCAAGGTCCAATGGTGATGTTTCCAGAGCTAGATCCTCATCACGTCCTCTCTTATCTCACATCTTTCTCTTTATATTGAGGCTGAGATCTCTTTGTAAACTCATATATCTTTTTTATTCAAACTCTTTACAAGCATAAATCATTGTTCTTGTTTTCGTGTGATTCGAAATCGAAACTCTTAGAGTTCTTCAATCTCCTTCTCACATCTATGTGAAATTACTTTGATTGCTTCAAGGTCTTTTCCATAGGTATTTACAACCACTTCACACGTGCGTGTTTCACATTCTAGATTGTCGATGTCGGATTCACGAGCTCGTAATTCTTTCTCCAAAGTTACAACATCTTTTTGGATTTTATCACCCACGATTTCAATATCTTCCACCTCGTCAAACATTGACTCGTCCGTCCATTTGAACAAATGAAAATTGTTCTGCATATAAGTACAGTAGTCTTATTTCTATTTCCCCAGAAGTCAGATTTCTATTTTCTTCAAAATGGATTTCAATACTGAGTTTAGAGCTTACCTCCTTCGACCCGAATGGACAACAATGAAACAATCGACATGGGTTTTTCACAGTAGTTGAAGTCCTAACTATGGAACCTTCACCACATCTACATCTTCTTGGTATCCCTCTCCCTTTTGCATGACTCCTCAAATCAACTTTCAAGCCTACAAGAGAATTGTAGATTAAAACTGGAATACATGAGTTAAAGCTACAATTTAAATCGAATTGAGATTATACCCGAAGCTGACAAAGACACTCTTTGTTGGGTCAAGCAAGCTTCTGGATTTCTCAGATCGATAAACCCTATAATTTGCAATTTCAAATTGGAACTGAGCTGGGATCGAGACTTGTTTTAAGAAGAGAGCGTTAATCTAAAATGACCTTATCTGTAAAATTTAATCAGTTATGTCCCTCCCCTATAAATCCACTATAAAATGACGATTTTACCCTTAATGAAATTAGAAACTGACGAAAAACACAGCAGCTCAGTGGTTCGAGTCTGCTGTGCGCGCCCAGGTTCCAAGCTGGTTACGCGCGCCCAAGGTTCGAATCCCCAATCCCGAGTATAACTCGGTACAACTGGATACCAGTTGTACCCTGATATATTAGTATTTTGTCCCATTTTAACTAGTCTTTTTATCTTGTTTTCGAGTCTTTTCTAGTTTTTTTTGTGTCTTTTCAGGTATTTTGAGGCTCTGGAGCATGTATTGAAGATATTTGAGCACATTGGAGCAAAAAAAGCAATTTGGAGCAAAAAGACGATTTTTCACCCCGAGCACCTGCTCGCCAGGGTGCTCGCTGGGTGCTCCAACCTATTTTACCTAGGGACGCGTTTTTTATTAATTTTTAGAAGAATAAAAGGCCCAGCCGCCTCAGACTTGTATCACGTTCGTTCTCAGACTTCAGTTTGACATTCTACATTATTTTTGGTTCTAAGACACCACCACTTTGTTCTTCTACCTTTTCGATTTGGATTTGTATTACTTAGCTTTGGATCTCTATTCTCCCATTATCGATCAGACCACAACTCTGTTTGAGAAGTTTTCCTAAACCTTATTCTTTTTAATAAATCATGAATTCATCTTATTGCCTTGTTGTGTTTGATTTCGCTATGTGTGAGTAGATCCCTAGCTAGGTTAAGGTTTTCAATGGTGATTTAGGTTGTTAATGTCTGAGCACAAATGGGATTGGAATTTATTTGTCTTCGCCAATAGGGGTTCTTAATGCCTAGATTAGCTTGATCACCTAGTCTATGATTTTAGGTTAAACTTATTCACGAGAGTGCTCTAGGTTGCTAGATAAATCATTGGTGAGCAATTGGTGCGTAGCCAATGAGAGTTGATTGCTGCGATTGATTGTGAACATATTGAACCCGCTTGTTAATGCTTATCGTCTTCGCTAGGTCCAGACGAGAGTTTCGGTATCTAGATTGTTAGATAAAGTTGTTGACACATCACGTGAGTGGGGCGACATTTATTTATGTTTGAGTTCTAGACCGGTAGTTAGTTAGCCCTGAATAGTTGTTCAGCCTTATCTCCGAATCACCGGCGAAACACCTTAACCTAGTGTTTTTATTAATTGATTTTACACCGATTTATTTAGTTATTTGCTGTTCCAAAAATTCAATAAAACCCATATTGTCTTAGATTTAAATTAAAATCTATAATTTCATAGTGTAACCTTGGTCTCTGTGGATTCGATACCCCATATACTACTGTGATTATCTGTGCACTTGTAGAAAATATTTTGGGTTAAAACTCGAGCACATCATACCCAGAATGGGTATAACTGGGGGTATAACTGGATACCAGTTGTACCCTAGATGAGTATAACTGGGGGTATAATTGGGTACATCTGGGTATAACTGGATACTAGTTGTACCCAGAATGAGTATAACTGGGGTTATAACTGGGTACATCTGGGTACAACTGGTACGACACTGGATACAGTGGTACCAAGTTGTACTTATGGTGAGTGCAGATTTAATTTAAATAATTTTAATAAAAAAAAATTAAAGGCATTTTCGGGTTTTCATTAAAATGAGGGATACAAAAGATTAATGAGGATATGAAAGAAAAGGAGAACACAGAAAAGGACATTGGAGAAATTGATTCTTAAGAAGACGAAGAAAAATTAAAGAGAAAACTGTGTTGTTTCATTACGTTAATGAGTGTTTGTATTTAATTATTTTCTTTTAAATGGTTATTACTGTACATGTCATTAATGGCGTGTCATCCGACTAAGCACCGTTAACTGTGATTTAAACATCGTTATCGGATATGCATAAATTGACACAATTTGAATCAATTATGTATAAATTTAGCTCAACTTATTAGTACATGTATAAAATAGCCTTGTAATATAGTACAAGTATAAATTTGACTTAATCATACTCTTCATGTATAAATTGGCCAACTTTCCGACAATACTTATATAGAGACCAATCATAAATACAAGAACTCGCATTTCTAGCTAAAAAAATATGCACATTTGTTGTGTTCCCTTGTTTTGAAAGTGAATTTCTTCATATAGAACATGTCGCTCCATTTTATCAAAAAAAAAAAACATGTCGGTCCATCTCTTAATTGTCTCTATATAATATTGTAATCGAAAGTTTGGAAGATTTTCACTAATCGTAAGATTAATGTTTTGACTGTCACCTTAAAATTCTACACATATGTATCCCAGTGCCCATGTAGCTTATAGTGCCAAAATTAAGGTTGTGCATTCTACCTGCTCATGTGCCTTCCTTGAAACTTTCCGGATCCTTAGTCTTTAACAACTCCATTCGAGTCTCTTATTATCCAACCTAATCCAGAAATGTCAGTTCCTTCATGATGAGATACACCATATTTGCACTTTAGCCAGCCAGTTGTTGGCGCTTTCCATTTTTTTTTTTGAGACAGGGGAATATAACTCATTGAGTTCTTGATATGATCCTACATGAGGATCAACGTCCCTGAATATTCTCCAATGGTTGTGATGAGTAGAGTGAACGGATATGAGTGCGGAAGTGATGAAATGGAGTGAAGGTGATGAATCGGATTGAATGAGTGATATTCCAAAGGTGATGAGTAGCCTTTGAACACTCGGGGCTTGCTCCATGAGTGGGTGAAAACCAAACTCGGCAAGAACAAGAGGTGGATTGATGTGAAATGTCAAAGGATTATAAAGCGATCCAATGATTTCAAACTTGTCAAGGTGTGGATGATGATCCTTTACACCAGAGAACAAGGCGATCAAACAAGAGAGAATTTGAGAATAAAATGTTTGATAATCTGAAAAGAAGAGAACAAGGGAATACATATAGAGTTCAAAGATGCATAGAAAATAGAAAATAACCCCTTGGAATTCTACAAAGCATTAAACATAAACTTTGAACCATTCTTGAATGTCTCTTTGGCTCCATTTCGTGGCTGAGAGTAGAGTTTGGGCCTGGCTTTATCAAGAGGCCTTGTGAATGAGTAATAAGGCTTGCCTCATTAAAAACCTTGTTTGGAAAACCCATTGGGACAAAACCAAACGAAGCGAAAAAGAGTGCAAGTCTTATCACCTCTCTTGATAAATTTCTAGGTGGCTTGGATCACAACTAGGGTAGTTGGATTAGCACACACTAAACTGTCCTGGTTGGTGTTGAGAAACTGTTGTAAAGATGTCTTGAATTGTTGAAGTGATCCTCTTAATATTCTCGGATCAAACGTTGTTGTTGAGCTAATCCATTTCTTCTTAGCTTCCTCGGCTACAAGCTGCTCCGGTTCAAGCTGCTCCTTCATTGTGCTTGGCATGATCACATCATCCTCTCCCACTTGAAAAGGATTTGACCTCAAATCCGAACAATCTGCAATGAAAGGAAGAAGAGAATAAGTAACTTTGAATAAGGAAATTTCTTTATACTTACCTCTACGATTCTCCAATTTCAAAGATCATTTGGAAATAAGCAAGGGGTTTCTTGTCCTTCATGAAAACATCTCCAATTCCAGTCCTTGCAAATAAATTAAATGAGATAACATTTACGTCCGGTGGCTCCTCTTTTGTACCTGAAAATTTATCAACACTTTTGGAAAAGAGCAAGCATGTTATCACAGTCATGGACTCACAATAAACAAGTAAACATAGCTCAGCTTGAGTCAAAACATTATCCTTATCATGTTTCTCTTTTACTTGTGTTTTACAACAATGATTTGATTTCAAATATTCCTTGAATAAATCTAAAATTTTCTCAATGATTTCTGGAGATAACAAACTCATACTCACAGACCTTAAATCATGGGAAACAAATCGAGTTAAAGAGATACTTACCTGGATAGGATCCTTGGAGTGTTCGGTGCTCCAAATTATCTCGGTAAATGAAAGCGGTCTTGGATCCGGGGGCTCTTCTTTGATCAGAAAATTGTTGGTGAGAAAACCGTCGAATCTTGTGGTTATCTTACACAATGAGAGCTCTCCTGGTCACCATTGATAATTTTGGAATGAACAAAATGATGAAAAATCTATTTTAGGTTCTACGGAGAACATGTGAAGTGAAGAGGTCCAAATCTCGTGGGGTAAGTGTCTTGAACGTCCTAGATAGTCTCCAGGTCTCCAAATGTGGTTATGAGATGCATCACAGATGGGTGGTAGTCTTATGGGGTCATCCACTGGAAACACGTTCTTATGATTCTGCAAAAGACACATCATCTCACTCGGCAGCACCGGTGCAAAGTTAGATACACAAGAGAATTTATCTAAAGAGACAAATATTTTATGATCCAAATATTCAGCATCATTAACCTTACTAACCATAGCAAAAAGATTAGCTTTACCTTGCTCTTGATTCCCTTTGAGTTTGATTTTGTCAAAGCAAAACTCATGAGCCGGTAATGGTACAAGAGTAGTCTTCTTTTCTTGAAAATGTTTTGAACTCACCATTGTACAATCTGCACCAAGAGAGAGCAAGTTAGCTTTCATTCATTTTTGAGAGTCTAGATAATTACCTCAGGTTTTTATTTGTGGTGAGGCATCTGGTAGTTTCTCCTTGATCACAATGATGTGTTCAGTTCTTGTTACTCTCTCTGATGGATCCATTGTTAAGCTCCGTGTGGATGTGATTCCGCCTAAGCCATTGCACACATCTAAGGTTCCTGTATCCTATATATAATTTACTAAGCATAACTGCCAAGTTTAAAAATCAACCTCTTTGTAATTTAATCACTTGTAATCTACATACGACATAAAGAAAAAATCAATCCTATATTTTATTGAAGTATCCCACGAATAAAGTAGAAAAGGAAATGTTCTCATATACCCTTTTTTCTCGGTCATCCACGTTCTTATATACCAATCTTTCTTTATATCATCGATAATATAGTACTGCGTTCTTGGAACGAAGGCCGACATACAATATTCTCGCAAATACAAATATTATTTCACTACATAGAATATAAGAACGTGGATGTTCCAAGGACTTGGATTGATCTGGTTCAAGTTTGGAACATATCATTTTGGTATCAGATAAAATTTTCCATTCATATCTTATTCCATAATCGATGATTCTTAAATACATCAAAGAAAGAAACTAACTACTAAAGAACGTGAATAAGTGGGTGATAAAGTTTCATTAATTTAAGAGAAGCAAATGCCATTGATAACACTGTATTTTGGCACATTTTTACTATGGTTTTATTGCAACTTAGCATAGGTTTTAGTCATCATCCATGTCACTTTGTACATTTATTTGGCATATAGGATATTTTGTCTTTTTGCATTAGTTTGCATACATTTTGCATACATGTGGTATTACACAAGAGACTGTGTAATTTAAGTTTGGGGGAGTGTCTAAGAGATGTATTTGACATGTTTCTCTTGATTTCTTAAAATTTTGCATCCATCTATGTGCATCTAAAATCCATAAAAATTTGAAAATTTTTAGAAAATGATTTCACAAAAAAATAACAGAGTGTCATGTAGTTGCATTTGCTTAGGATTGTTGCATTTAGCATAGGGGATGATAACGAGTTAACCAATTAAGGCTTAATAACCAAACATATGATTTCAGTGCCACAGGTTATAAGTTGTCTTATGCATTCACCTTAGTTTGAAACATAAGGCTGCACCTTGCTTGGAATTGAATTTAGCACTCCTACTTGGTTTAAAACTTGCTGTGACTTGTAAATTTATCCCTATGAATTTAAACTTTAAATTTGAAAACTTAATTATCATGATATGCTCTAAAACTTAAAACTCATAGATACCTCAAAATACTTGGGTTTTCTTTCACCTTTTACCACTCTTGCTAATCCAAGTAGATGTCTCCATTATTGAGACAGATCCACAAAAACCAAACAAAAAACTTCATTTCAGACCAATACATCAACTGTGAGAGAAGTGAGGCCTATTTTCGGATTGAATTGTAGAGAAAGTGTTAGGTTTTGCCGACAGGAGTAGCCTCTCATGTAGTCTCGAATTCACACTTTTTGAATCAGATTAGGTTAAGGGGTTCGAATCGGTTTCGGGTTTGAGTTTGGGAAAGAAAAGAAAGAAAAGAGTTTGCTAAAAAAATGTATGCCTTTGGAGAGGGTAGTAAAAAATGTATAGGTCTAGTAAAGGATTTGGAAGATAAGAGTTAGCTCCTAGTCAAGAAATGAAAGAATATATATATATATATATATATATATAGCAATACCACTCGAGTAGCTTACTCGACCAAAGTGGTCGAGTCATATCTTTAGAAAAAAAAATATAAAATTTCCCAAATCCGCTAGAAGTTAAATCAAATGTAGAAACATCATCTCTTTAGAAGAAAAGCAGAAAGTTGATCCTTGAAGTCATAAAAAAGAAAGAAAGCCTTTAAACACCAAAGGGTAGAGTTAGGATCAGTTTCTGAGGTTTTAGAATTAGGGAAGTCTTTGGATGATCATGGGTAGATGATAGTCTGCTCCTGTATGCATCAGTTGGCTTTACCTTTAGCATTCTCTTAAAATTTAATCCTTTTCAATGAGAGATCCTGATACTTGCACTTAAACGAGAGGAAGAAGAGATCATTTTTATCCCTTAAAACTTGTCCCTCAACCAAATGAGTTTTAGTTATTGCATATCATGATCCACCAGTTCGTGCTTAATAAATGTTAAAGGGATAGTTTACTTTGAATGCTTGTTTTGGCTGAGTCTTAGTGTTGAATTCTATGTGATGAGTATGGCTAAAGCTTTTAAGTAAAACTGTTGTGAATTGTATGATAGAACTATTAACTATGGTGCTGACTTCAGAGGTTTGCTTAGTTTGCTAGGTTCTGAGTCCCCACTTTCACACTACTCCTTTCATCTTATTATTTCTATTTGCTTGAGGGCAAGCAAAGGATAAGTTTGGGGGAGTTTGATAACACTTCATTTTGGCACGTTTTTACTATGGTTTTATTGCAACTTAGCATAGGTTTTAGTCATCACCCATGTCACTTTGTGCATTTATTTGGCATATAAGATATTTAGTCTCTTTCCATTAGTTTGCATATATTTTGCATACATGTAGTATTTTTAGGTATATGGAGCTGTGAGGAGTCATCACTTGAGTAACCACTCAGCCATGAAGACACGTAGGGATTTCTGTGGGGAGTCATGACTCGAGTGACATGGAGCCATAGAGTTGAAGACTGCAAAAGAAGCTCAAGTTACTCGAGAAAGCTACTCGGATGAAGACTCGAGGAGGCTACTCGACCAGACCATTAACTGCTGAATCGAGTGGTGAGCACCGCTTCGAGAAGATTCCGCAATTTATAGCGAGACGTTCATTAACCCTAATTCTCGTGTATAAATACCGAGGTTAATGATAACTCGCAAAAGAGGAGATTTTTTTAGACTTTTTTCATTTTGCACCACTTTTAGTAGATTTAGCTTATCTCTCTTAGTTTTCTCTCTCTAGTCGATCTTTACGTTTTCGTCTTGGATTTTTGTAACTTTTTTGCAAATTTAATATATCGAAGTTTATCTTTACTGTTCCTTTTTTGTATCTTCTTCCTCTTCAGATCATCTTTCATCTATGACGAGTTAAAGCTCTTTTGGGTTCTTGGCTTGGATAATGATCTCGAAGAGTGAGTAGTCATTTTAGGGTTTTTGGGGAATGGATTAGGTAGTCTCACTCGATCACCATGGGGTTTTGTTGATTTATGCTGATTCGGTTTTAAATACCCTCTTGGATTCTCGTTTTTAATGCTTGTACCTCTCTGATAAAGAGGATCATGATTTTAGATGCCTTCATGAGCATCAAAAGTACCTTGAACCACCATATCTAGTTTTTCCAGGGATTAAGACACAATAGCGTGAGAGTTGGTGCATCAGATGTTGATTTACATCACGACCCAACTACTCACTTGTTATGAGTCTTTCTTGGCTTTGACGGATCGATCCTTAGTGCAAGATCTGTAGTCACTCGACCCCTAGGCTTGAGTAGGCCAGATATTCAGATCCTTCACCACGACAGTGGGTTGGGTTGGAAGTGAAATCCGACGTCAAGGGATTCACTCTGAGTTTAGTAAATTAGCACCCATGGCGTGAGAGTGTAGATGATCCTATGAGTCTATCCCCAAGATCTCTGTCCTTTATTTTAGTCGTAATTTTTAGATCTGCTTTGTTTACTACTTTCATTTAGTAGTTTAGCACCACTAAGCCAAGTCCACTTGAGTTCACCACTCGGATGACCTACTCGAGTCACTTAGAATTTTGCAACTAGTCTTGGTTTTTGCATCTTTAGTTTATGATTTGTTAGAGTGTGACAGGCTCTGCATCTCTAGTTTAATTTTCTGTATTTTAGGTTGTTAGTAAGAAAAAACTCTAAAAAATATTGCTTGACTTGTTAGTTTAATCCATATGTTAAGTGCTACAGATATGCTATAGATTAGGTTCGACATTTCACCCTCTATACTATCTATCAATTGAAACCGAGAAAATAATGAGTTTTAGCCATATCTCCACTCCGTCTTTGACCTCGTCTCTGCCGGTTTACTTCGGTTAACCAATTGGTTCTCATCACTACTCGACGCCCTCTATATCAACAATTGGATCTACAACTTGCGTTCTTACATGCTCCGAAACAGGCTTTTTATCTCAAGTCTCTTATTCTTTACTGTCGGATATTTGACATACCCTCTTTGAAAAATAGTAACTGTGACTTCTAAGAACACTTCCATTAGTGGTCTCTCATTTAGGTTTTTTAAAACTTTAAAAATAACATTTTAGGCTCCGACCGGTAACATATAGTATCAAACTTGAGTTGCAGTAAATGTTATAATTTGATGTAACTTGCAGTAAAAAAATATGTGGTATCAAACCTGCATTGCATTAGATTTATACGGTAAGCTTACAGTAGAAATATGAGTTATATTTTTATTAAAACAACTGACTGGTAACTTTTATGATGTTTAGTTGTAGTATGTGTTATTAAAAATAAATTTAATTTAAAATAATAATAATATAATACATTAAAATAAAATAAAAATGGAACAAAAAAAAATTATAATAATTTTAAATAGTTTAATATATATATATATATATTTTTTTTCTTTTCGAGTTTAAGTGTCACATGTTGCGTTAATGCTTTAATCCCTATTTATAACACTTGTTGCATTGGGATGGTAACCAATGAAATGAAATATAGATCATTCATTACAGCTAGGAGTGATCTTGTCGGGATTCTTAGAATAGACGATAATAGATTTTGAAGATTAACTTCAACCAAAACATGTGCCAACTCCAAGCACAAACAATTTTAATAAGTTTTATATGTGATTAGACGATCATCTTATTTACTTTTTATAAATAGTTTAGTTTTTTTTAACAAATGACATGATTCACAACTAAGTTCAATTACTAATGATGTGTTTATTCATTTTATTGTGAAATCGATTTTGGAAGAAACATGCACATAAGTACAATAAGTTGATTTCTTTGTGCTCTAGGTTCAACTTTTTCTTGGTACAGAGAATTATTCTTTAATGCAAAATATATTTTTTTGGGTAAATAAATCGGAATATCTAAAGGTTGATTTTGGAGAAAAACACCTAAATATTTCCTACGAAAAACACTATTGATTTATAATAAGAAAAAAATAAGAAAAACACCTAAGTATTTCCTACGAAAAACACTATTGATTTATAATGTAAAAGATTCTACCTTGACTTCATTCTATAAATTTAATTTATAATATTTATTAATTTAAGAAGTATTAATTATCAAAATTTTACCGTATTTCTTGGTGAATATATATTTACATAAAATTAGTTGGCATGTATAGCCAATAACGGACTTGTGTAAGTAGCAAACATTTTTCTTTGATGACTCCTATCTCAAGTACAAATCAAACTACCTATCAAAACTCGAACTTAGAACCACTTATTGAACCTGTCAAATGTCAACAAGGTATCCTTGGTAACTATAATTAATCTAGTTACTTTTTTTTTACGACAAAAAACATTTCATTAAAGTATCGAATTACAAAGAGTATTACAAAGTCGAATACAAAACATCGAATTACAAATTACTACATAAGCAGAAATATACGACATACACTGAAGACGAAATATTAGAAAAAACAAAATTGAGCGCTGCTTCCTTTCGAGATAAGCCTTACACGCTAACAACAACCATTGTATGTTGTTATCTTTCTTCTTTCCTATTTGTCTCACTTTGATACGATGAGTATGCCAGATTGGCATTGTTTCTTTTGCTTTCCAAATTATATCATTAAAGACCATTACATCCGTTACATGTTTTGAAATGTTGATACAATACCAATTAGTCCGTACTCGCATCCTTAATAATAATGTAAACTTCATATTTTTGTCTCTTTGATTTCGTACATCCTTGCGTTTGTCGAAAGTTTTTTTCAATGACACCGGCCCGATGGTGAATTTTGATGATATATGTACTCTTTGATTGAGGATCAACTTTTTTGGAAACACTGTTTAAACGATTAACATCATCGATCAATATCAACGCCGGATAGATGAGAGCACCGACCTCGCCGAAAATTATTAATTTTGACTTTTTCTTTCTCCTCTTGAAACACCATACACATTGCCGGTTTGTGACCATGGATTCTCCTTTCATAAAACCTAAAATTTTGAACAGATGGGCATCGAGGTCATCGCCATCATCGGACTGTGGTCTTAAGAAGAGAAGATTATCGCGGGAGCCAATTCCGTGAAGCCGAAAGGTTAGTCAATAGATTCCAGGATCAAATACCCAAATGAAATCTCCAAATCTTTGATTTAGAGAAGATTATCGGTTGAGAACCGGAGATGACACCGTTGATAGAAACCACCGGAAATAAACCTTGCACAAAGAAGGAAATCACGATTCCATTGAATCGACACCGAATCGACACCGAACCGACGTGAATGTGAGAAAGACTACAATCCCGACATCGATAAAATGAGGCAGATCTTGCCTCCCATGAATTCAGTATCACCCAACACACAAATGAGAGCATAACCCAGTTCGGAATAAAAACTATGGATTGTGGTTTTATTTGTACCTAGATCGATACGAAATTGAAAACAAAGAAAGAAAAGACAACAGCCGACGCTGGCCGGAAAGGATGGATGAGAAGAGGGAGTTGCAGAGATCGGAGGTTTTAGAATCGCACTTGCGAGAGAGAAAAGACGGTTCTCAATTAATCTAGTTACTTTAAGGTGTGCATATTCGAAGAAGAAAAGTATTTTAAACCGTTGATACGATACATATCAATATATCATTAGTCCTTTTTATTCATGATTTCTTTTAAATTTATTTCATTACATTTTCAAATATTATACTGAAGATCATGTAATTACAGTATCTAATCGTCAACCAAATGTCGAAGGGACATCGTCTGAAATCTCCTTATGGAGAAAAAAAATTTTTGTAAGCTCCCTCACTAATCCACAATCTCCCTCTCACAATTAAATTACTTTACTCTCCTTAATGAAACTTTCTTTCAATCAGAGGCTCTCCTCTCTCTCGAAACTCTCTCTTCTCTATCTCATCTCTTCTCAATTTCTCATCTCGATTTCTCCTCTCTCCAATCGAGCAATCTCCCAATCACGAGTTACTTCAAACGGGGAACCTCCGACGACAGCATCCACCACCTCCGTCGACGTCACCCTCACCTCCGTTACACCGGAGCAGTCTCCATTGAGGTCCGTATAAGTGATGGAAATATTGGGGATTTTTGGGAAATTTGGTTTTTGGGGAATGGAAATGATAGATTGAATGGGTTTTCATGCACATATGGGTTTATGGGTTGAATATGACTCTACATTGGATTATAAATGCATTACAGTGGTTGATATTGATATTGATATAAAAACTTTTTGAAATCTGGGGGAGGTATCCGGTATAGTACAACTAGTAAAACTAGTAATACTGCGATATGAGGTATAACTAGTACAACCTGGTATAACGAGGAACAAGTAATGTATAACTGTGAACAAAAAACTGTATTGAATGACTTTTTTGGTATTGGTTATGCAGGATAAAATGAGCAGGCACGTCAACATACATTATAAATGTGAAGGTCGCGTTAATGGTCTAGTTTTCATGACATCATTAGTTGAGGAGATAACATTGTCGATGCTAGAAGCTAGGTTAAAGAAAAAGCTTGGGTTAGATGAAAGTACCGTTAAGTTGCAATTTAGTTACATTGCTAGATTCGCTGGGAGTGAGGAACAGTCGTATATTTGTGATGATGAGGATCTGTTGGTGTATCTAATGCATGTTGATAATGAGAATCATAGATGTCTTATGATGGTTGAGTTTATTAGTAGACCGGTATTACCCGAGCAGCAGTCGAGAATCGGGGAAAGGTCTTCTGGTATGAACTGTGTTGGTTCGCAGGGCATTGATGGTGAAAGCGGAGAAATAGGATCCAATGCCATTACGTTGTTTGTTGAAAAAGGCAAAGGAAATCGAGAAGAAGAAGAAGAAGATAATGATGATGATGATGATGATGATGATGATGATGATGATGATGAGGATGATGATGATGACGATGATGATGATGATGACGTTGAAGGTGAGGACGAAGCTGATAATTATTATGTTGAGGAAGCACCCGTTGTTGAATCCAGTCAGAGTTTGCAGCCATGGGAAGACGGTTTGAACTTGGAGATTGGTCAAGAATTTCCTAGTAAGCAAGCGGTAGTAGAGTTGGTTCATAAAGGCGCATTTGTTTACTCCTTCGGGTATGTTATAAAATATTCAGATCCTAGGCGATGGGTGGTAAAATGTGATCAGTGAATGTGTAAATGGAGGCTACGAGCTGCGAAGATCACAAAGTCGGATGGCTTCTCCATTAGAACGTACACGAAGATGCACACATGTAACCGCGCTAGTCAGAGTGAAGAAGTCAGCGTGAAGAGGAAAGGGTCAGTACATCTACTCGCATCTATTGTGAGAGATGAGTAACCCGGGAAACTCGAGACTCCAATTCCTAAAGACATCATGGAACTTGTGAAGAGCAAAGTTGGGGTAGAAGTATCATACTCCACGGCTTTGAGAGAGAAAAATCAAGCAATTTGCGATTTGCGTGGGAGTCCAGAAGATAACTACATGATGTTGTATCGTTATTTGTACGTGTTAGAAGAGCTAAATGAGGGTACAAAAACGGCAGTGGAAGTAGATAAGAAGAGAAAATTCAAGTACCTTTTCATAGCTTTGGGAGCTTGCATTGATGGGTTTCAGTTCATGAGGAAAGTGATTATTGTGGATGCAACATTTCTGAAGGGTGGATTTGGTGGTGTATTAGTTTTCGCTGCAGCTCAGGATCCCAATCGTCACATTTATCCCTTGGCATTCGGTGTACTCGATGGCGAGAATAATGCTAGTTGGTCCTGGTTTTTCGAGAAGCTGAAAACTGTTATTGAAGACACTTCTGAGTTGGTATTTGTGAGCGACAGAAATGCAAGCCTCATCAACGGCGTAGCTAACGTATATCCACAAGCTCATCATGGGTTTTGCTTATGGTATTTGTCTGAAAACGTGAAAAGTCATGGTCCAAGCGCAAGTAGAGGTGTGATCGCTGAAAAATTCCAAGAGTGCGGTAAGGCT
Source organism: Cardamine occulta (assembly GCA_028015245.1). NCBI lineage: Eukaryota > Viridiplantae > Streptophyta > Magnoliopsida > Brassicales > Brassicaceae > Cardamine > Cardamine occulta. The sequence goes on from CM051374.1 coordinate 6,549,163, forward strand.
CATACGGTGGCAGAGTTCAATAGGCTTTACGATGCATTTAAGCAGAGATTTCCTTCAGCGGCGAAGTATGTGGAGGAAAGCACCGTGCCAGGAAAATGGGCTAGATGTGTTTCTCCGGTTGCTAGATACAACCTCGACACTAGCAACTCCGTGGAATTTCTAAACAAAACCTTTAGACATGCAAGGAAGTACTCTTTAATAGCCATGCTTGATACTATAGTTAGAAAGTTTTCTGATTGGTTTAACGCGTATAGAAAAGAGTCTGTGGCAGAAACGAGTGCTAACAAACTGGTTTCTTTGGTTGAGAACTTCTTGCACAACAGTTGGCCTGACGCAGAGAAACTATCCGTGAGGGAGGTAAACGGTTATGACCTTGAATACGAAGTGACCTCTAAAGACAGGAAGCAACACTTGGTTGGTTTGGAGAAAAAAACTTGCACTTGCAGGTTCTACGATATTCATAAGTATCCTTGTCTTCACACACTATCTGCTTTCATCTTCTTTACGAACAGTGGGAGGTGTGATATCTGCATAGCACTTCATGAGTTATGTTCGAAATACTATTTGACAGAGATGTGGACATTGGCTTATACCAAGTTGATATATGTAGTACCCGATATGTCTGCTTGGATAGTCCCAGACCACATCATGGAGAAGAAGATAATACCTCCGGCTCTCGTCAATAGGAAAGGTCGTCGAAAAGAAAAGAGAATTCCATCAGCTGGAGAAAAGCGCCGAAAGCCGAGGACACAAAACAAACCCAAGCGTGGAAGAACACTACCATGGTTGTTATATGGAGAAGACTATGCCCCCATTTAAAACATGTTTTCGATTTTTTTACTTGTTATGACTTCTAGGTAATACTGGTACAACTATGCATTATTGGTATTAGTTGATTTTTGCAAATAAAAATGTTTTGTTACTTAAAAAAACTTCATCACCTTATCAAATCACCTTCTTTTGTTAGAAATACATAATGGTAAGTTATACAAACCCATGAATTAAAAAAATGAAGTTTCACAGACAAAGTATATTAACATTTGGAAAATACTCCCTTACATTTTAAGTAACACATTCTACTATATATGTTAGTTGTAAATGGAAAAGTTTAAAAATACATAATTGCATAAGAAACTGGGATTCATAAGGAGAACAAAAGAAAGCAACTGTAATACTAGAAAATATACATTTTTGTTGGTGTAATACTAGGAAATATAAGTTATTTTGAAAATCCAAAATGTCACGTTTTGGTATAACTGACAACCTGGTACAACTATATGCATTTTTAACAGACCGACAGTCAAAAAGGAAGTTGACTGCTGACTTAGTCCATTTTCTTTCTGGCGGGAAAATGAATTAAGTGGCTGCAATTTAGGGTTTATTTTATTTTTCGCTTTAGGATTTTAGATTTCTTTATAGCGGCAAAATGAAATTCGTAAGTGTTTTTATATTCACTCCAACTCTATCTCTCAGCTCATTTTGACACAAACTCTATCTCTAACCACTTTTTCTCTCTCTCTTATCTTTCTCTATTCACATCTCTTCCTTCTTTCAAGAGATCCATGGATTATAGGTATCACGACTACACGGACAATTTTCTCATCGATCCAAATGAGGAAGAGAAGAGGCGCAACAAGAAAATGGAAAAGATGAAGGAACATGTCGACATGCTTGAATTCGTCGCCGACGCCGAATACGGGATTCCCACAAAATGCCCATGCGGCGGATCTATCAAGAACGATGTCTCTCCAACTCCAAAGTTTCAACGTGATCGAGATACCTTTCCAGGAAGTAGATACTTCACTTGCACCAAATTCAAGGTATAACTGGTAAAAATAGGTAACACTACTTGCATTTTTTTCAGATGTATAACTGGTAAAAATAGGTAACACTACTTGCATTTTCTTCGGATGTATAACTGGTAAAAATAGGTAACACTACTTGTATTTTCTTCGGATGTATAACTGGTAAAAATAGGTAACACTACTTCCATTTTCTTCGGATGTGAATGTTTTATTGATAGGATAATGGACTCCACTTTCGTCAGCCTTGGGTTTTCGGTGTGGAAGAAGAGATCAAGAAGCTACAAACAAAGGTTGAAGAGCAGAGCAAGACAATTGAAGAGCAAAGTAAGACTATCAAAGAGATGCGAAAAGAGCTTCAAACCCATGCTCTTGAGTTATCGAGGCTTAATATGGTGCTCTAAGACTTATTATGTATAACTTGCTTTCAAATATTTATAACCTAGTTTTACTTAGTGTTACCAACTATTTCTCCATTCAAACAACATCCACAAAAAAACAAAGTACCGATTCCAAATTTAAAAATAGTTCAAGTCTCCCACCGCATATACATATTTCCCTTCCGATACTTAACATACTCCTCAAGTGCCTTTAACCAATCCTCAAAATTGTTAGCAAATTTGTCGACCTTCTCATTTAGGATACCCATCTGATCTATCAGATTATGCACCGCGACCGTCAACTCCGCCACACATGATTTCCTAGTTCGACCTCCAATCGCAGTTCTTTCCTCCTTTTTTTTCTCTCGGCATTTCGCATCTTCCTCCATCATATCTTCAAACTCGACGGTGAATCCGTTGAAAATCCGCTCATCCTAACTCTCCACAACAGGATCGTGTTCATCAACATCGTCCTCCGTTTCCATGATCGAGTCCATGAACTCATTCTCCTCCTCCGAGGCTATCAACACACTTTCTATGTCCTGCCAAGTTAAACACACTTTCAATAACTGCATAGTGTTACATAGTTTTCCTAGTGTTACTTAAAACTCCATATACTACTAACCTTTGTTTTTCCGAGCTTCTCATACACAGTCTCAAGTGGCCACCCTCTAAGCTCGCATTTCACCCACTTACCCTTGCACATTCTTGGGCAATCATCATGAGGTGCTGTTACAGGTTCTCGGAAGCTTCGTCCAAGTTCCGGAATGGCCTCCATTGCCAATAGCTACAAAACAAACGCATATAAATATACTTTGCCAAAAATATACCAACCTACTCAACTTAAACACATTTACCTCCAAAGGAAGACAAAAGCCCGGTATCGTCCAGTCGCCCGACACTTCTCCCGAGAAGTGGCTCATCGTGCTATGAATGGACTCTAGCATCATATCAAATGAGAATCTCCCCCAACGAAATGTCTTGCACAAGTCCAAATCAGCGACGTATCTGACAAAGATGTCAGGGATGGGTTTCCCTGCTGGTCCGGCTTTGGTGTGACATTAGACGATGCTGCTCAAGAAATACAACACCGCCATCTTCAGCCTATCCCCCGTATCATCGGGTCACATTTTCTTGAGCAGTTCCCTTACGTCTTCCCTGAGAATCTTATTTTTCTTCTGCTTTTTCTTATCCATTTTCTTCTTGTCAGGAAAATACTTGTTCTTGAAGGAGTACGAGCCTTTCCGCTGCCAGTCTAGAGGATAGTTGCGGCAGTCGAGCCCTGAGATCATGGCATGCTCTCGTAGCCCATATCGTATCGGAATCCCATTCACAACAAACCACACCTCTTTTTTCCTCTCGATCTCAGCAGTACGTACCAACAACATCCACATGGGTTGAACCATGTGATTGCTCTTTGGCATGTGCATAATGTGGCGGAACTGCACATGGTCCTCAAACCAAAGTCTCTCACTCTCACTCAGATCCAACTCGTTAAACGTCTCCAAAACCTCTAAGATGTGGCAACGGGTTGACACCTTAATGTTCTTGCTATACTCCTCAGGCGGGAAGTACATTGCCGGTTTCATGGCTTCCTTCTCTGCCCATGCTTCGTGCAACAAATACAGTCTTATCAACCTAGTTTTACCAAGTTTTACTAGTATTACCCTATAATAGAGAACTTTGATACTTACCGAATTCCGGCCATCAGCATGAGAATCGAAGTCGCGTTCCTCCTTCATTTCTTCGCCTTCGTCTTCTCTTTCATTTGACTCCGTTACTTCATCGTTGGAATCATCTTCTCCCGCCGACTCCTCCTCCTTCTCTGTCGCCTCTGCCTCTGCCTCCGCCTCCTCTACTTTTTCCTCGGAATCTTCTTCTCCCGCCGACTCATCCTCCTTCTCCATCGATTGAGCCTCCGGCCCCGCATCATTTCCTTCATCCTCAGAATCTTCTTCTCTCGCCTCCTCCTCCGTCGACTGCACCTCCGTCTGCGCCTCCCCCTCCTTCTCCGCAATTGTCTCTGCAGTCGTTCTCACCTCCTCCCTCATCTCCGCAGCATCTCCTTCACCAGTCGTACCAGGGGGCACCGGAGCCGAAGGCGCCTTCGGCTGGATTTTTCTCCTCTTCACTGCTTTCTTCGGCGGGCTATTCAACGGCTTCTTCTTCCCACCTCGAAGTTCCATTGCTAGATTGATTACTCTGAAGATTGAGAGATTACCGTTACTCGATCGAATTGAAGGAGATTGATTCGAATTAAGTTTTTTTTTTCAAATGAGATATGAAGGCGAATATCTCATTTATCTGAAACAGGTGGGTCGGGTCCAACCGAATTCAGCGGGTTAAACCCGGATATAGATCGTAATATCCATTAAGTTGTGTGGTTTTTCTGTCTTTTACTCGTCCAAATTAAAAGGGGGTCATGGGGGACAAATATTTTCGTCTTAGGGAGATATGAGGAGTTTTCTCAAGGTGGAAAACTAAAAGCGTTATAACGAAACGGCCGGGACATATATCTGTTCAACTGCTAATTGCCTTAACATCCCAAGTTTTAGATTAGTAAATTTATTTTAATGGAACGCAACCCATGAGTGAAGCGGACCCTACTCGTTAAAAGACATAGAACACAACCCTACATCGAAATTCTCAAATCCTTCACATTGCATGTAATAATTTTGCCCCTTTAACTCTCATCCTCTCCTTAGGCTTATTATCTTTCCTATTTATTAAAATTATACTGTTTTATGATCCCTTGGAATAGTTGTTCAAGTACAATACCCGTTTTTAAGGCAAGTGTCTCTCCGGGTAGAGAGAGAGAGAGAGAGAGAGAGAGAGAGAGAGAGAGAGAAGCTTTTCACCTATATAATTGCTCATCTCATCTTCTATCTATTCCTCAACACAAACAACTTGTTTGGTCTGATTTCTCCGATCGATCATGGCTAACTCTGGAACAGCAACTGAGCAACTCTGCTACATCCCTTGCAACTTTTGCAACATAGTTCTTGCGGTATAATTTCTATATACGTATAATTTTGTTTTTGACGACCTATACATATAGACTATATATATTTCATGTTTTCTATAATGGATCTATGCTTCTGCAAATCTTGTATATATATAAAGATATAATCAGGCATAGATCTACTTTTCTTTCCTTTGTACTATATATTGGTTTCTGATAAAGAGAGTAGTGCGGTTCCTTTCATCAGTTCCACTATCTTACAAACGTTCAAAGTTCTCATCAATTTAAATCGGTTATAATTTATTTTTATTAGTAATAACAAATATTTCGTTTAGTTTCTGGTGCCAGAGAGAAGTCACCATCCTTGTGCATGACTTTTTCCCATCATATAGATTTACTTCTTCTCTTTCACAGCTTTTCTCAGTGGAAAGTCATACTTGTAGCATTATACTTACAATTTAAGTTGTGAATCAGAAGATGAAAGATTTTGAATAGTCATGCATATGTATGTGTGTCTTATTCACCAATTTATAGGAGATTGTACATGATTAAAAAGGAGTCACTTACAGAACCTAAGTGGTTGCTGTAACAATAGACAAGATGATCATCATATGCAAGTCACACTTCTTATGTTTTATAAGCAAGTTAAATTTGATTACATTATTTTCACTCCCCTTTTGTTTTTATTTGGCTTTGCAAACCCCAAAAGATAGGCATATAGCAATTTTTGTGATTATTGTGAAATGATGAATATATGTTGCATAAAATTCATATAAGCTATTCGTCGATCTGGGTTTATGGATCTGGTGGACAAACCCAATCGGCCAAGAAGGAAAATACATTAATTAATATGTGTTTGGTTAAAATGTGAAGGTGAGTGTCCCATGCAGCAGTCTGTTCGACATCGTGACCGTCCGATGCGGGCACTGCACCAATCTGTGGTCTGTAAATATGGCAGCTGCTCTTCAGTCGCTTTCACGCCCTAATTTCCAGGTCACTTTCTCTTTCTCCCTCTCTCCTCAATTGCCTAATTTTTTAGAGGTTTATTGTAATTTAAAAAACTCCAATCATCCCTCTGAAATTTAGGGCTCTTTTGTTTGTTTTGAAATATGAATGATAGACAGAGATCTGAGCCTCTTGTTGCATGTTTCTGCCTTCAGCCGCCGTCTACATCTGCATAGCCCCAACAAAAATAAAAATTATTACTTAACTATTTAATTTTCCTTTTTCCAGCTGTGACTGATATCTGCAGCCTTTTAGTAATTTCTTTTTTCAATAGAGCCCTAGCTTATGTTTGATCTATACTGATGTGGGCTACTTCTTCTTTGATTTGATTGACATGAATGTTAGGGTTTCATAGGTTTATTTTCTTTTCTTTTTCTAAATATATTCTCTGATTCCTTTCTTTAAAGGTTTTGTCTTTTACCACTCTTCAACATTAAGAAAACGTCTTTTAGTTGGCCCACTTTATTTTTCTCTTTCAATTTCCTAAATTAGACAATATATACATGATTGCCACCTAATCCCATTTTTGGTTCTGAAAAGTCCAAGAAAAGTCAAGGAATTTTATTAAACGTAACATTTATGTTTTAAAACAACTTAGCATTGATATTTTCATTAATTGAGGTTTAAATATGGAATAGGCAACAAACTATGCAACACCAGAGTATGGATCTTCCTCAAGAGGCCACACTAAACTCTCTTCCAGAATTTCAACTCGTACCATAACTGAGCAACGGGTCGTTAACCGTCGTAAGTAATTTCCTCAAGAGGACACATTCTTCTTTTTAAAAAAAAAATTTCTTAAGGACACATTCTTCTTTTTATTTAGAACTAAAGAAGTAAACATGAAAAGTAATTTGTGTATATTCTAAAATATCTTATATTCTCTTTCAGCTCCGGAGAAGCGCCAGCGAGTACCTTCAGCGTACAATCAATTCATAAAGTAACAAAAAGTTCTTAGGCTTAAATATATTATATACACATAATTATGCATATATAATGTAACTGATCTGTACGTGTGTTTAAATGGAAAATTCTGAAGAGAGGAAATTCAGAGGATCAAGGCGAATAATCCAGACATAAGCCACAGAGAAGCATTCAGCACCGCCGCCAAGAATGTAAGTTTTCATTTTCTTATAAAAAGCGTTTTTAAAGAAGTGGGGCTTTCTTGAGAGCGCGTTAAGAAAAATTGCTAATAATAGTAAGCGTTAAAGATAGTGATTTATTTAGAGTTAATATGCGTGAGGATTATCGACTTGAGGGTTAATTAGGGCTGAAATGCCGCAGCTTATAGCTATAAACTGCTTCGATATAGAACATATTAGAATTATAGTTTTAAAAGAAAATTCAAAAGGGCTTAGTAGGGTTAGATAGTAGGGGTGGGCCAAAAACCCAGACCCAAAGAACCGAACTAAACACGACTCGAAAGAAAAATTACTGAACTTGAACCATAACCGATAAAATATCCGAATGAGTCTTAAACTTTTATATTCGAAAACCGAACCCGAACCAAACTAAAACCCCGAACAAATAACCAAAATACTAAATATACATATATATATACTAATTATATTTTGACTTAATATAATTCAATAACTAAAACTTACAATTATAAACCTAAAGATATCAATTATTAAGACCAAAATATCCAAAAAGGCTTTGTAGTGATAGGTTAAACCAGCGTGGGAAATTAACTGATTCACAAGTATCAAATTTTTTTTTTAGTTTTTAAGTATAGTTATTTACTATTAAAATTTAGAAAGTAATATTGATCTTCACTGAAAGTAAACTATTGTCTATCATATTAATTTATAATAAAAACTAGTTTAGAAACAAATATTAACCTTAAAAAAAATATAACACAAAAGAAGATTAAATTTTTAAAAATTACAGATCGGTCTATAAAACTGCAGTAAAAAAAGCGGGGTGATAATGTTGAGATCCTACAATCCTAGTTCTTCATTCACTGCCATACAAACTGCAAAGGCCCATAAACATTTTACTCAGCTACGAAACCGGTTAGATTGAATGGCGTAATTTGTTTTACTAACTTTATAATTGAGAATGACCTTAAAGTTCTAAAAGTTACATATGAATCTCAGACAAAGGATATCAACATAAACTTTCTCATTGAGGTTTAAAATGTCAAATAATATATAATTTATCAACCAAAAATAGATTTATTTTTGTAAAGGAAATACAATATATTATAATTTATTTCATCATTGAAAATTATAATATTTCAAATTGAAAGAACTATTTAAAACGCGTTAATTGATTAATGAAAATTACAGATAGAATAATCCGTAAAATAAAAACAAAAGTGAGAAGAGAGATATTCAATAATGTTTTCTCCAAACATATATTTTAAAAAATAAATATTTTCATCTACAACTTACGAATATCATACATCAAGAAATAAAATCAAAAGTTCTAAATTAAATTAAATTATTACAAAATAATACTCAAATATATAAAAAACATATATATTGATATTATTTCATTAAAATATTTATATAAATTATTTAATAATTGTAAATACAAACCACATTAGATAAATTACTACATTTTGGCTGTTATAATATTTTTGTAACATTTGTAAATTTGTAAAATTTGTAAATTACAAATCAAACTACCATAATTTATTTCTGTCTCCATACACAATTACTAAAGACTACAAAACTGCATAGTAAGATATATATATATATATCTATATAATCTTAGTATTTAATTGAACATATATTTATCATCTTAGTATTTAATTGAACATCTATTTATCCAATTTATAACATATCTCTGAAGTCTAGCCTTGTACCCAGTCACATCTGTCCGGAGTACCAGCCTTTACATCCAGTCCCTCCAAACACATCATAACGCGAACCACTAGCTTTTGTATCTAGTTACTTATGTCTCAACACAAAGCACTGACCTTTGTACCAACTAACTTCTGTTCCATCTGGAGCATGTCTTTATACCCAGTTTCCTCAACAAAAACCCAGCTCTCCTGGATCCTTCACTGTGAACCTCCTGAGACGGTTGAATTCCTTATAATACTCTC
>CM051374.1:6558466-6633466 GCA_028015245.1 Cardamine occulta
TTAACAGACTTCATGCCCTGACAGAGCTCCACAAACTCGTTGTTCAGTTGGTTTAAAGCTTTATGTGGAAAGTTTTTCATGTGAAACTCTTTAAAGAAATCATCCCAGGAAACTAGCATGTTCTGCACAACATTCTTCCACCAAATATGTCCCTCGTCTTTTAGGTAGTGAATTGCAAGGTCTCTCTTAAACTCCATGGGACATCTGTCCGACTATATTTTGTTTCTCCAACATGTTTCTCCAATCATATGCCTTGATTGGATCAATACCACCACAAACTACTATGTGCCAATGTCACTCATGATCCTCAATGTTTCCTAGTATGTGAGCCCAAGTCCTGGTGCATGTGATACGAATATTTCTATTTATTAATTTAGGAAATTATTTAGTATTTTTATTTTCTTATTTCTTTTTCTCATAAGGTTTTGCTTTTATGTTTTATTATATATAGAGATGAAGTCTTGGTTAGAAGACTCATCCAAGCTAGGGTAAGCTTAGGAGGTTTCTATCGGATTAGGCCGAGGGAGAGAACATAGTTCTCTTGGGAGTTTTATTTCTGTTCTTGTTAAGTTATCTTTATTTCAGTTTTAATATAAAGAGAGTTTTGGGTTTTATTCTTATTCTGGATTTTATCTCTAATATAAAGAGAGTTTTGGATTTTATCTCTATTCTTATTAGAGATAAAATCCAGAATAAGAATAAAACCCAAAACTCTCTTTATATTAAAACTGAAATAAAGATAACTTAACAAGAACAGAAATAAAACTCCCAAGAGAACTATTTTCTCCCCCGCCTAATCCGAGAAACCTCCTAAGCTTACCCTAGCTTGGATGAGTCTTCTAACCAAGACTTCATCTCTATATATAATAAAACATAAAAGCAAAACCTTATGAGAAAAGGAAATAAGAAAATAGAAATACTAAATCATTTCCTAAATTAATAAATAGAAATATTCGTATCAGCATGCATATGTGATGCTGGTGGTGGTGGTGGAGGCTGCTGATTAGGCTGAGGCTCAACGTACAGGTGCTGGAGCTGGTGGTGGTGCAGCTCCTCCATGAGGAATTCGGCTCATCATCTCACCAACTATGTTCCTTAGCCCTTGAATCTCTCCTAACAATGTTGTATTAATGGCAGCATGATCCACATGTTGGGGTGCTCGCACTGGTGGTACCTTACTCAACAACTAGTTCACCTCCCATTGGGTTCACCCTACGGTTTACATGTCGTCTTCCTCTATTTGGTGGCATTATCTACTCAGATAACAACAAAATTAGAAACACTACGAAAAAAATATTTTTTTAGAAAACATTCTAAATGCAAGCCTGGCTCATTCTGTTTTGTTTTTTCAATCCCCATTTCGCCTTGAAAACATTTAACCTTTAAAACTGACCCTGTAACACCCCTACCTTAACTCGGATTGGTCATATCCTCCGCTCTGATACTACTTGTAACACCTGTAACCCGTAAATACACCAAAAGAAAGCCAAAGTATAACGCCCCGACCGCCACCGTCCATGGGCGCTTCCACGTCCTTTCTAGGCCGGTGGGCTCCACCTTCGTCCGAAAGCCGGTGCATTAATCCTGGAGGCTCGAGAGACTTGTTACTATCCCTACAAATCACCCTTTTTAGTACTACTTCAGCCCAAGCACGCTTAACTCTGAAGTTATAACTAGAAGAGTGACGGAAAAGATAAGTGCACTTTGGTGATATAGGTAGCCAAATCAAATCTCTTAACCTCTTCTCATGCACCACTGTATACCAAAAACCAGGATGTTACAATCACCCCCACTAACAGAGTGCAACGTCCTCGTTGCGCACCCATCGCCCTCAGGACTATCTCCCGGGTCAGAACTGGTTTGACATAACCTAGAGCTCTGATACCAATTATAACGCCCTGACTAACAGAGTGCAACGTCCTCATTGCACACCCATCTCTCTCAGGACTGCTTTCCAGGTCAGAACTGGTTTGACATAAGCTAAAGCTCTGATACCAATTATAACGCCCCGACCGCCACAGTCGATGGGCACCTCCAAGTCTTCTCTAGGCCCGTGAGCCCCATGCTCTCTCTAGGCCCATGAGCCCCACCTTCGTCTGACGACCGATGCATTAATCCTGGAGGCTCGAGAGATTTGTTACCATCCCTACAAATCACCACATGATCTTTCTCCGTGTTTTGGCCTCATTCACACGGTACCGACAATCACTTTCCGGTAGGTCACCCTTTTTAGTACTACTCCAGCCCAAACACGGTTAATTATGGAGTTCTAACTAGAGGAGTGATGAAAAAAAATAAGTGCACTTTGGTGATATAGGTAGCCAAATCAAATCTTTTAAACTCTCCTCATGCACCACTATATACCAGAATATGTGATGTTACACGAAGACTTGCGCAACTACTAGAGATTCTTATCCAACCTCGAAAAGGGAAAAAAAGGGAGGGGTGAGAAATGAATTACTCAATAGAGAGATCGTCTCCGCTCAGCGAAACACAATAACACAATCTCAGTCATACATCATATAACAAATATTTTTCATGTAACACTCATCTTATAAATTTAATTGAACATATATTTATCTAACTTATAACATCTCTGTGAAGCCTAACCTTTTGTACCCAGTCACTTCCGTCTGAAGTAGTGGGCCTTTGTACTCAGTCCCTTCAAACACATCATAACGCGAAGCACTAGCCTTTGTACCTAGTTAGTTCCATCTCAACGCAAAGCATTGGCTTTTGTACCCAGTCAATTCTGTTCCATCTAGAGCCTGACCTTTGTATCCAGTCTCTCCAGATCCATTTTCATTATAATTCTCATTCAAAATCACTTTCCTTTTCACATCTTACATACATCATTTATCACAACCTTCTCATAACATATCATTATACCAGCAATCAAGTAATTATACTATCATGTCATGCATCATATGATTCTATCATGTCATGGACATCAATCAAACACAAAATATATATCCAATCATGTAGTTCTTAATCCAACACTTAGCAATTTTCGGAGTATGCTTAAACCTAATTATCATTGTGTATCTACAGATCACGCCCTCACCTTAAAAAATTTGAAGATGAAAAACAACTTGTTTCTCTTTTTAGACAAATTTGTTGTCCTCGACCGACTGGTTTCAGATAAGCGCTGTGTAGAACAACCTCGGTAAAACAATCATAAATCCCAAAGTACACAGTAAAACGCTGAGATATTTAACAGAGACCTAGAAATATGTGTAAAGAGTCTCATTACCAAAATATCATAGCCAACGGATCACTGTGAAACCCACAACACGATTTCTTCTCTGTCTGATCGCAAATTCGCACTGCACAGATTAAGCCTAGAAATATATTTATATCTCTCATACCAAAACTCCAAATGACAAACCTTTTTCGGCACTATTTAGATTAGGGTGTCAAGAATATCCTTACCAAGAATAATATCGATCAGACAAGTTTCGTTCATCCGTATTCATTCCCTACCAAAACTGGTCAGTTCTGCGGTGGTTAGGGATTCAGACAGATTGTAACAGTCAAGAAGAAACGGTGATATCCTTTACCACAACATCCGATCAGGACGATCTTGGCTTTTTAGAATGCTAAGACTCGGAACTTTCTGTAGATAGGTTGATCATCACATGGATTCTCATGATTTCTTGGGGAAATGTCGCTTAAAGTGACGACGGCATTGGTACAAATTTCACAAACAAGAAGATATGCACATGGTGCATAAAAATATAAACACGAGCATTAGGGGTTTTTTTTTGTTGGTATATGGGTTCACAATTTTAACTCAGTTTCAATCTAAAACTTACGTAGTTGTTACAAAAAAACCTTCGATGGAATTTTTTTAAAATATTTATTGGCAAAACAAATATATATAAATATTAATGTTCTTTTCCTTCTCTTTTCCCAATTCTGTACATAAACTTCATTTTATTTATTTTTTAAATTTGAAATTCGATTAAAAAAATTCCATTAACATCACTGTAATAATATTTTTGTATGTATAGGTGTTGCATATACGTACGTATCCCTATAATGACATTTTTGGTATTTATATAAAGGTCATAGGTGTTGCATATATATACGTACTAATTAAAATACGAATTGTCATATAAGTATACAGGTAGTCTTCTGATTAAATTTGTTGCACTTTGTAGTGGGCACACTTTCCTCATATTCACTTCGGTTTAATGCTGGAGAGCAACAAGCAAGCTAAGCTAGCTTAATAATGTAAGTACCTACTCTGTTATATACATCAACGTTTCAGAGATTCACCGTAGTTACAATTTTTAGTTACTGTGAACTTACAATATTTACTCTAATCTCTGTGATTTTAGTCTCGTGGTTAATGATAATAAGTGTTGGAGCTTTGAAGTATACCATGGAACAAGAGCTGAGAAGGCAACTGTATGTCTAAATGATATATATGTATATTGTATGATCTTGGAATCGAATGATCATAACTATATGTAAGTGAAGATGTCTATCTTTAAAACCATATCTAGATATATTTTTATTAATAAGCTTCTTATGATTTATTTTTATACCCATTGTATGGTTCTTGTCACAAGCATTACAAGAAAGCTACAGCAAAACCCACGACATTTTTGATGGTATCTTAATCTGTTGACAATTTTGAAATCTACTAGAATTCAGACAAAATAGTTTCATCAGAAACAGTTGGACAATTTTTGACAGATTATTGTCCGTCGGTGGATTTTTGATTTAACCATCGAAATATATAAATGTTAATATAGCCGTTTGATTTTTTAAAATTCCAGAGGATTTCCAACGACATCGACATTAAAAATATTTTCCACACTCCCACATACAATCACAACACAATACATTACTAAAACAAAAAAACAAACAAAAAGTGATGTCTTCTTCTAAATATTTTTAATCATGGATGGACAAAGCAATGATAGATCCCAATTTGAACTTAATTAATGAAAGACAAATATGCACGAGGTATACTCGAGTTCATGAAATTGAAGTCTTCACAAAGTTTATCATCTAAAACAACTCCTGTCTTTAGTCACCAATAAACCTATAACTCTACATAAAACATTTCGCACTTCTTTATTCTCAGTTTCATCTTCCATTTTCATCTACAAAAAATCAAGAAATTGTTACTCAACACATAAACAAATTTCAGATTACAGATTTTGTGGAGATATGAGTGCGGATTGGGGGACATGTGGTTGTAGCAGTGGCTTTGTTCATCATACTCTCAAGAAGAAAGCATAACCCTACATAAAACATTACAAAATTCTTCATTCACAGTTTTACCTTCCATTTTCATCTTGATACAATCCTGAGAGGCTCTAAGGACATAGAACATGTAGCTGACAACATTAAGGGAATGATGGATGCATATGGAACAAAAGAGCAAATGGAGTCAATATAGAAGTGATATATTATAGTTTTTATGTTTTTTAGCCATGATATAAGTATTGTTTTTAGAGTCTTTTGGTATTCTTTGAGTCTTATTAGGTACAAGTACGAGCTGGACCTTGTTGATGCATTTTGGAGCTTTTGGAGCCTTGTAGCTGAGCAAATAAACTTTGAGATGAATCAAGGTGTTGATGTCAATTGACACACCCCATTGGTGTCGATCGACATGGGTTACGACTATCAAAGTCATCCGAGATTTTATCAAGTTTGAAGAATTAGAAAGTTGCTCCAAGAGTTTTAATTATTTGCCAAACAAGTCCTTTTTGTATTTTAGAAGTTAAAGAAGACTAAGTTTTGTTTTATCAAGTTCTTTGAGAGAATTTGGAGCTAGAGAGCTTTGGAGAGAAGAATCAGAACTCACCTTCTAAAGAGAAGATTCTGAATTCTGATTTTTCTATGCAATTTATTCAGACCATGATTTGTGTTCCATTGATTATGTATGAGTAATCCACTTGTTAGATTTAGGGTTTTCAAAGGGTTTATGATGAATTATTGAATTGGGCATAACAGATTAGGATAATCATTATTGTTCTTCATCTAGATTTGAATCTATACTAGATCTGGATTGATCACTTGGAATCTAGAACCTTAGGATAATTAATATACATGAGAGTGTTATTGATATCTTGAACTAATCTTAGATGAGCAAAATAGCCTACTCGCAAAGAGATTTGGTTTAGGGATTTTGTGAACATATCATACCTGACATTAATGCATCCTTTATCATTAGAGTTTACAAAGAGATTTGGAATTCTGTGATTTAAGTATAGTTATCATTCCAGCCAGAGTTGAATGATTATATCATTGTGTTATGAGTTTAAGAACCGGTCATACATGCATCCTACATTGAACTCGCCCACTTCGCAATTCTGAATTACCTTAATTGAATTCCCTAGGTCTAACACTTTCTCATATTGAACTTACACTCCATCTACTTTCGTTTATTTACTATTGCATCATTTTACTTTTAATTCTTTTTGTTGTCTAGCTTTATTCAAAATTGATACATCTATTGTGTGAAGCCCAGAGTCCTTGTGGATTCGATCTCTAAGTACTACAATGATCTCTTAATTTGAGAGAGTAGCTCTAAGGGTAAATTTGAGCATATCAAGAAGTCAAGGAATGCGTGACAACAAGGAAGTTTTATCAAGAGTTTAGAGTATTGTGGATACATGATCTCACACCCAATAATATATTGAATAATTTGTAAAGTAAAATAGAAATTACTTAATAATTGACTGAAAATACAAATAGATTTGCTAAGGAAAAAGTATGAATTTCTTTATTTTAATTTTGAATAGAAAAAAGATCGACCCACTTACATGACTATGGGGGTCTATATTTATACACAAGTTAAGGATTAAATTCTAATAATAAATATTAATTAATCCTATAATTCTCCTTTAATTCATCGGTTTTGATTTGGTATTTAATGTTGTAACGTCTTGACTTTTGAATGATTTTTCTCTTCAACTTGCAGATTCACCTTGCTCCGCGGACACTCCTGGCTTCGCTTGTTTCTTCCCTCCGCAAGGCTTCTCCACTGATCGGACCCCGGTTCGCTTCATCAAGCTCTTGTACGGTTTGCTCATCTTCGCTTACTCCAAACTGACCCAGTCTTTCTTTTGATCTGCTAAAATGGATGACACATGTCGTAATTGGAGAGAGTGGATCCTCGGTTCAGGATCCGGTATCAACATTTGCCTCTCAAGTCTTGTGAGCTGCTGCCTGGCTTGGAGGATTTAAATGGTTTCCTTATGTTTAGCCTTTTGATCCCCTAAATATTGACTTTTTAATCGATACGCGGGAAACTCTTCCAATTCCCACTATCTTCGTGATGGTTCCCCTTTCAAGCCATATGTTAAACCACTCCTCTTTGTTTTCATTTTTTATTCCTTGCTTTTCATAACCTCCTTATTTCGTAACTCCCAGAGATTTCTTCTTTTCATTCCAAATTTTTTCTTAATTTTGAATTATGCCTGATTCCGCAATAAACCCCGCAATCGGATCGGTTGATCCCGAAGTTATGGATTCCAACTAGGCTTTGGCCTCAGCGTCAGAAAATACTCCGGCCCTTATACTCAACCGGGAGATCAATTTGGGCCTTATTATTCTACAAAATCATCTTTGAAGAGTCTCCAAATCATTAAGGAACGATGTCGGATTCTTTCGTCAGTTGAATTTCATCTTCCGACAATGAATGAGTCTTCAAAGTCAGTTCCTGCTAGTTATTTCTGCGTTCAAGAAGCTTACTTTGTGGGGTGCGGTTTATTCTTCCCTCTCCTTGAGGTACTGCTGAAATATCTTGATCATTTGGGGCTTTCTTTTCCGCAAATGTCCCCTAACATGATTCGTAACTTATTATGCTTGATTGTTGCCGCTTCTGAGCGTGGATTCTCGATTAGTGTCAATGAACTTCTAGAATTCCTTAGTGTCCAGAGTATCAAAGGCGGAACATGTCACTTTGCTATTTATCCTACTGATAATAGACACTCGATTCTTGGCCTCCCAGAAAAGGATCAATCTTGGGAAGAGTTTTTGTTCTTTGTCAAAGTAGATAGTGTTTCTGTTCACCGGGCTTCGCCGGAACTGGCCTGGATCTCTAGGTAATCAACTTCACCCTAGACTGTATATACAGTTTCTTAAAACTATTTGGTTGAATTATTTTCACTATCGCAGCCCCTCAAGTTGGTTCCAGTTCTTGTGAGGGCCTTCTTGCTTTTTACCAATTGATCACTGGCAAAGCATTAATCTGGAATTATATTACCCTTGATTGTATTCACTGCACGGGAGAGCACCTTGGAAGTGGAGAGCTTTGGTACATGGAGGGTCCTCCAATTGTTCAAGACACACCTAACCTGATGTAGGCACCAAGGGTGGTAACTACAAGAGGCGGATGGATGGTGAATCTATAGCTGGTTGTACGACACTCTATATGGACTCAACTGGGTGGATGATGAATCGGATGGATTGAGAGATGCCACGCAGAGGATGATAAGCTCTGTGATAAGTCTTGAACACTCAAGCTTCAAGGAATCACACAGAAGAAGGCTGGAGCGGGTTGCACTCTTACTTCAATGGTTTCGCACACAAGGAAGAAGGGGGCGGCTGGGAGTTCTTTTACAAGAAACTAGGTATTTTATTCATCTAAAAACGTCTACCTCTTACAACTCGAGCCTGGGGGGGGGTTTATAATAGAACCCTAGGAGAAAAACAACACAAAGAAATAAAAACAGCAAGTAGTTTTAAAAGAAAACAGTAAGGCGTGCAAGAAAAGTAAATAACTCTAAATATGGAAAGTTTGGTGCGCCTGGACTCTTATTTAATTTCGTGTAGATCCATGATACTGAAGTGTTTTTGAGCTTGCGGAAGATGTATTAGAATGGTAAGAAGCTTTGGAATGCGCAGTAAGGGTGTTGCCTCGTTAAAACCTTTTTCGGAAAACCCAATGGGACAAAACCAAGATAAGGAAAAAGAGTACAATTCCTTAGAATGTCTTTGTGTGTCTTCAGCCCAAAGAAGTGGTGAAGACACTGCTCCTGGTCGCCAAACATGATCCTCCAATGATAGCCTTTGAGCTCTCCTTAGTCGAAATGAAAAACAAAGAAGCTTCGGTGCAGCTGTGTAAAGTTGGCAAGAAGAAGATATCTTGTTTCTTGGGCTGTAAGCAGATGTTATCTTCATCTTTGTTGAGTCTGTGGCATTTCCTAAGCTCAACATAGCCTTCGTCTTGCCCTTGTAATATGCCATTGGAGCTTCCTTGACTTCGGGTACATGGTCTGGGTTTATGTTTGATTTGATGTCCTCAACATACCCTCCATCTTGACAATATTTTGACACTGCAACTTGTTAATTGGCACCAAGAGAAAGCAAGTTAGCTTTTATTTTTCGTTGGAAGTCTAAAGCCTTACCTCGGGGTAGTGGGGGTTTGTTGATGCACAGTGCATCCGGTGGTTCTCTTTTGAGCTGGAAGAATGGGACTCCATTATTATTATGAGCACGTCCAAGAGGTGGGTTAGTTTTTCCTTGAACTTGGTTTTGAAGTTCTAAGTCTGGTGACTCCTCTTTTATACCTGCCATATTGTCAACTCCTTTGGAAAGAAATAAGTGTGTTATCACAGCCATGGAATTATTGTAAACTGGTAAACAAGGTTGATTCAATATAGAATTTTGCTCAGGTTTTACTTGTGTACTAAACCAATTATGTTGAACCAAATATCTCCGTAAAACACCAACATTTTGATGAAGCTTTTCTAAACTTAACAGGTCTGTTATAACACTTTTAGAATCATTAGAAATAAATCTAATTAGGGGGTTACTTACCTGAGCATGGTCTCTTTTGTGTCCCGTATGCAGCACGGTACATGGGAGTGGTGTTGGATCTGGTGGTTTGTCTTTGATCATTTTGAAGCAACTGATGCCCTGGAGCTGTTTCTAGTCCATTAAATGTGGCTTGAATCCTTTGTCTCCTAATCTAGTTTTCGGTCTTGTTGTATTATTCATGGATTTTCTGAAATCTGAACTTGACACTTTTGACAAAGACAAGCATATTATATCCATGTTATGAAAAGAATGAGCTTTAGGAACAGAGATACTTAGCTTGGTGTGTACAAGTTCGATGTCTCTGGCTCTTACTAGAATTGCTGGTGTCCATCCTCGGTACAGAGTCTGATGTAGATCTTTAAGAACTTCTATGAACTGATGGTGTCCTACCAGATTCTCTTGTTTGTCTTTCTGATGCCCTCGCTGGTTCTTGTAGTTTGGTTTGAACATAAGCAATGCATCTGGTGGTTCATCTTTGAACAACAAAGAAGCTTTGGCAACTTTGACATGCTCCTTGTCCTTTGATTCGATTTGT
Source organism: Cardamine occulta (assembly GCA_028015245.1). Classification (NCBI taxonomy): domain Eukaryota; kingdom Viridiplantae; phylum Streptophyta; class Magnoliopsida; order Brassicales; family Brassicaceae; genus Cardamine; species Cardamine occulta. The sequence goes on from CM051374.1 coordinate 6,568,788, forward strand.
AAAGATTTAGAGCTTCCTCGTTCTTGCTTCTGGCCAGACACTAAGATTTTTGTTACTCCATACATCAATTATTTCTCCTTAGTACCTAAACCTGTTTCGGCATATTCTAGACAAGACAAGTGCATTATTATGATCATTGAATTATAAAGAACAAGATAAGTATTGTCAGAACTTATCTGTTAATCAACCGTTCTCTTCTCAGATTTTTCTTCTTTAGGTGCAATGCTATATCCCTTAGTTCCTAGACCTGATTCACTATCTGTTGGAAAGGACAAGTGCATCATACTAGTGGTAGATAAATTGGGGACCAGATTCACTATCTCTTGGAAAGGACAAGTGCATCATACTAGTGGTAGAACTTATCTTAGCCTTTGATTGAACAATTGTTTGTTCTGTTTGTGCTTTCAGTTTGCACAAGGTGACTTGGCTGAGGACATTCTTCTTCTCCAAGGCTTTTGAGATGTCACTCTTCTGGTCTGGACAATAGGCAGATGCGTGCTTCTGGTTTTGCTGGAAGCCTGATAGTTGTAATAAGCCGCCTTGATTCTGCATTTGGTCCGAGAGCTCTTTCTTCTTTGTGGACACTTCTTTTTGTTTTATTATTTTCTCCTTTGCATCTGCAATTGTTTCAACACTTTTGACAGAAGACAAGTGCATTTAACAGTCATGGAATTATTTAAAACAGATGGAGAAATTTTAGATCGAACCATGTCACTTCTCGGATTGGAAACAAACTCTTGTTTCATGTTTTTGATTCTCAGGAATTTGAGCTTTGACTACGGCTGGATCTCCTTGAATTATGGTCTCTTTTATTTTTCCTGTTTCAAAACCCTTTGGCAAAGACAAATGCATGACACTAGAATTGGGAAATTCAAAATCTGATGGAACTAGACTATCTTTAGATAAGCCACATTTTAGTCCTAGTGAAGGAGATGTTGTTATTTGTTTCAATGGGCAGATTGCAGCAACATGACCTACTAAGTGACACTTAAAACATTTCATATCAGAATTTTTAGAGAACTTACCTTGACCGGGTGTTACTTGCGGTTCACGTAATTGCTTCGTAGGTCGCATAGGAGTTTGAAATATCTTCTGTTGAACTTCCTTTCCTCTGACTGTTGGTGTCGCCTCTAGTTGTTTCTTCAAAGCATTGAAGACATTCTCTTGTGCTCTGTGAGGTAAGCACAATGGTTTCCACGAGTAGATAACATTTTTGGTGTTGACTGTATGCTCCTTGGTGCTTTTTGGTACATGGACATTGTTGTATTGTTGCTTTGAGTTTGGTGCTTCTTCACAAACTCTTGGTACATCCTTGCTTTGAGGTCTCTCCAATCTAGCACTCGGCTTCTGTTGTAGAAAGTGGGCGTATGTTCTTTCAGCCACGACTTATAAGCTTCCCTAACAAGACTATCAACAGCATATGATAGCTCTTCATCCTTCGGGATGTTGTTTGCTCGCAGCCAATGCTTCATATTGATCTCCCATTGCAGATAATCCTTTGGTTCTTTTCTAGAACCTGAAAAGATGAGAGGTGTTGACTTATTACCATGTCCTTTGTTGGAGTAAATCTTGGACTCGGCTGGTGTGCTGTGGAATTGCACTCGGCATGAGGCAGCTCCATAGTGTGGACACCTGGGGTATTTATCTGGCGGTTCAGGCTCGACATATTCAGCTTCTGGTGCATCTCCAAATCCATATCCTTCTCTTTGTAGTTGGATTCGTGTCAGTCTTTCTTCTAAGGTTTTGATTTCGACATGAATCTGTGCCATGTTAACTTTGCTTTCCCATGGTGATGCTCCTGTAGTACAATGGCAAAACAGATTAAGTGCAAAAGGAATTGAAAACAAAAACAGAAACAAAACAAACTAGCAAATTATATTTCCTTTTTTTTTATATATGAACTGACTTAACAATGATGCAGAGCAGGACTGATGCAGAAACACGAATCAAAGATACAAGCAAAAAGAATTCAACTAACAGTGATGAGGATGCAACAAGTAACTATGATTCGGTTTAAACAGAGACTAATAAGACAGGGAACTCTTTTTTTTTTTGATTTTAAGTAATTGAACTAACAGAGATGAGATGCAGACACAATGACAATGAGGCTGTTCTAACAGAAACTAATGCAACAGAGAGTAGCGGATGCACAAGTACTACGAGTCTGTTAAAACAGAGCTGTTTAAGACAGAGCAAATGCAACAACACGGAACTAATGATGCAGACAACAAAATTCAAAGATGCTAAACCCTAATTTTTTTGATTTTTTTTAACACTGATGCAGTCACGAAACAAAGACATACTAATATGCAATGATAGAAGAAACGAACTCAATTTGCAGCAACAGAATCAAAGTAACAATGAAATAAATCAAACAGAAAACAATGAAACGATTTTTAGGTTTTTTTTTTTGAATGAAAACGAACTTGATGCAGCAACAGAAACAAAAAGGGATAGATCAACCTGATACTGCGAGCCTAAGCTCTGATACAAAGATGATGTAGGCACCGAGGGTGGTAACTACAAGGGGGCAGATAGATGGTGAATCTATAGCTGGTCGTACGACACTCTCTATGGAATCAAGTGGATGGATGATGAATTGGATGGATTAAGATACGCCACACAGAGGATGATAAGCTCTGTGATAAGTCTTCAACACTCAACCTTCAAGGAATCACACACAAGAAGGCTGGAGCAGGTTTGTAATGACCCGTATCTTGACTAGAAACTGGTACTTGAAATTTTTTTGTGAATTTATCAAAGGATGGATAAAGGAGCTCAAGGAAAAGGCGAAAGGACAAGCCTAGAAGACAAAGGAGAATTGGTGACCAAGTTAAAGGATAAACTTGGTGACCAAGTTCAATGCCTGAATCGTGTGGCACAAGAGTGAAGAAGATTATCAAAGAAGCTGCAAGGAGAATTGTATCGAAGAACTAAAGGGGTGTTGTGTCAAAGAAGCTAACCAAGAAGCTTGATGGACAAGGCGAATTGGAGGAGTATTGAAGAAGCTTGTGATGATACTTGGTAACCAAGCCATTAGTATCTTGTCAAGGAAAACAAATATTTCCAAAGCAAAATGTGGAAATTCATCAAGAAAGGAAGATGGAGAAGCTAGTAAACTTACCTTGAAAATTTTACAAAAAGGAAAAGAAGAATTTTCGGAAGGTACTCTTCATCACCGGAAAGTACTATTCAGCGCTGGAGTTCCTGTTCACCACCGGAGTCCTGTTCATCACCTGAGTTACTGTTCACTAAGTACTATTCTTCGAGTATTTTAGTGGTAAAGGAGAATTAAATAAGCACTGTTCGGATACTGTTTCAAAACAGTATTCCGCAACACTATATAAACCCGAGAATCATGTCGAGTAAAGAAGCATTGGCACATGAAGGAGAAGTGGCACGCCATGGGGCCAAGGATCACGCATGGAAGCAAAGTGGCATAGGAGGCTTCCAGAGTAAAACAAGAGTGTTGGAGATTTTCATAGCAAGTTGGATGCATGTTAGGAAGCATTGCATGGCCGAAAAGTGTCAAAGGAGATGGGACAAGAGTCTGCGCATGATCGCCACACAATCATGCGGAATCGTAGGCAAGACGACAAGCTTGCATGATGATAGTAGGTTTTTTTCACTCAGTTTCAATTTCTCACTGCTATCATGTGATTGTAGTATGTGAGGTGTCAATCCAAATGGGTGTGATGCTAGCAATCAGATATTTCTAAGTCCAGCCAAATAAGAAATTGTTTTTAAACTAACAACCTAAATGAAACAGAAAAGCAAATGCAAGAAAAATAAACTAACGACCCACTCGAGTTGTCAGTTCGAGTGGGGTGATTTAGCTACCAGGGAAAACAGAGCAAGGAAACAACTCGACCTAGATGATCGAGTAAAGAGATCGAGTGGTGCAGGAAAACCACAAAACAGAAAAGCACTCGAACTAAGTGATCGAGTGGATGCAATCGAGCTAAGCAGAAAACGCAATGAAGCACTCGACCTAAGTGATCGAGAGGTAATTCTCGAGTGCAAACTAACAGAACCCTAATCCAAAATTAAACAACTAAACTGAGTAACAATCAAATGGGAAATAGAGTCCTAAGAATGAGATTTATAGATATGTGATTCTCCTTGGTCTCTCTTAGATGTCTAACAAAACTTCACATAAGCTATCTCTAGACAATGAACATCAAAGTAAGGTGGCTCCACTCCCGTGATAAACACCAACATGCCTATACCACTTCCTAATCTTAATATCGAATCAAAGATACAAAGAAGCTTAGAGCAGATACCAATGAAATATAATACAAGCAAGCATTTAGAACTAATTCATTAATGTCAAAATAAAGCTAAAACCTCTTAAGCCATGGGTTAAAGCTATAGATCTCTGGTATTAGTTGGTTCAAGCATTTCATCAACACCTCCTGATGGGAAATACCTGAGATCAAAATTACCAATCCCTTGGCTAACTAAGCATTAAGAAAACCTAATCCATAAGAGATCTATGCAATGTCAAGCTTAAACATTTAAGGAGACCAAGAATCCTACACAGATCAACCCCATCATTAAGATTCCTAATCACTACTGAAAATCCATCATCCAGAACACAAACCCAGAAAATGCTAAAAACGACATATTTTATAGATAAAGATGCGATGAACAACTTTGTAGAAGAAATGAAATGAAAATTCGTAACAAAAAAATAGGGATCTGAGTTACAAAAATCTAAAATGAAGAACAAGAGAGACAAAGAGATTAAGAGCCGAAAACTACGGCTTAGGTAGCATACCGTGCTAATAAAACGTCAAGGGTATTTTTACAAAGGCTTGGAAGCCCTAAAACACACAAAAAGACAAAATAACTAATTAGGGAAAAGGAAGGAAAATCCACTCGAGCAATCTGGTCGGGTGCACTGGTCGAGTAGTATTGACTCTGGCAGTCTGCTCGAGTGCACTGGTTGACTGGTATTGACCCTGGCAGTCTGCTCGAGTGCACTACTCGAGTGGACTGCACTCTGGCAGTCTGGTCGAGTGGACTGGTCGCGTGGTATTGACTCTGGCAGTCTTCTCGAGTGCACTGCACTCTCCTATTTTTCTCTCAAACGCTTGGCCTCCTTATCCAGAACAGTCTCCAAAGCTAGTTAATCACCTGATAATAGCTCCAATATGCAAGATGTATGCAATGCTCATGCAAAAACTCATAAGTGTGCAAAGTGAATGAAAAGTATAGAAAATGGTATAAACAATGGATGAAACAATGTTAAACTGATGCTAAATGTATGCTTAAAATAGGTAAAATCTAGACTTATCAACTCCCCCAAACCTAGTATTTGCTTGCCCTCAAGCAGACAAACAAGAATAAGTTGAAGAAGAGGTTTGAAAGTGGGGATTTAGAACCAAAGCAAACTGATAAAGTAGAGAACATCAATATCCTAGTTAACAGTTCTAGGATGCAAAACAGGTGAGACCTACTTAAAAACCCTTAGCCCTACTCATCACAACAAAATCCAGAACTCAGCCTCAGCCTACACATGCATTCAGAGTAACCAATCTCTTCAACATTCATTAAATGTAACCAGTGAATCATTCTATATGCTACAATTGAACTCATTTGGTTTGATGGACAGGTTTTATAAGGCAAAAATGGCCTTTTCTTCCTCTTGTTTAAGCACTTAGTAACTCGGATCTCTCTTTAGAATGGATTGAACTACAGGAGAATGTTAAATGTAAAAGCCAACTGATGCATACAAGAATAGACTCCTATCTACCCATGACTACACAACTGACTCCTCCTAAACCTAGATACAGAAAATGAACCTAGTTTTAAACCTTTATTTTCTTTTCTCTCAATGTAATCATTCTTTTCTGAACTCTGGATCAATCTTTATCTTTTTCCTTTTTTGATTTTCTTCTAAGAAGAGGATTTTCTATCTTTATAATTACTTCTAGCGGATTTGGGATTTTTCATAACTGCTAGGCTGTTACTCGACCTCTTTGGTCGAGTGCTTTCATACGAGTGATATATATATATATATATATATATATTTTCTTCTTATCTTTTTTCATGCACAGAGCCTATTTCTTATCTTATCTTTTCTTTTCCAATCCTTTACTAGACACAAATGTTTTTAACTATCCTCTCCAAAGAATTTTTAGCACTCTCATTCTTTTCTTTCTTTTCCCACTCTTTCTTTTCAAACACAGACCCACATCCAAAGCTCAAACTCCCTAATCCTAGTCTGGTTCAAAAAGTGTGAACCAAAATCTACATGGGAATCTATTCTTGTCGGCTTAAACCTAATACTTTCTCTTTAGTTCAATCCGGAACAAGGCCTACCACTCAAAAATAGTTTAGGGTTTGAAAGAAGGGTGAGCTTAGTATTTTGTGGGAACTGCTCCAAAGATGGGAGAAGCTACTTGGATTAACAAGGGTGGTCAAAGGAGAAAGAGAATCCAAGTATTTTTTGGTATCCATGAGTTCAAATGTAACAAATAGACATGATAATTAAAGTTCAGATTAGGTTCTAATAGATAGGGATTGGTTAACAAATCAAAGCATGCTTCAACTAAGACTAGAGTTCTGAACTAAGATTCCAAGTATGGTTTAATCTTTCTTTTCAATCTCACAAGAAAGCATCAAACAACTAGAAATGAGGACACCGAGGCTATATGATGAATCAACTTGCTTACAGGGTTAGATTCATCATTATCCCCTATGCAATGAAACAATCCTATACAACATGAAACTAGACTCAATCCTAAAATGCAAATGAAACTACATGAACACTCTATTTTTGTAAAACAATTTTCAAAAAAATTCAAATTTTTATGGTTTTTATATGCAATAGATGATAACTCAAAGTATGCAAAATTTGAAATAAGAAAATAGAAAACAATGTCAAATACATCTCAAACTCTACTCCCCCAAACTTAAATTACACAGTTCCTTGTGTAATAAAAATCCAAAGGAGAGTTCATGAGATCAAAAGAAATCAAAACAAAAGTTGCAATGTTATATACAGTGAAAGGTTTGGAGTTGGTACCTCATGGTGCAGTGAAGAAGGAGGCAACTAATTCCTCCATGCACTCTCTGGTGTCTCCGGCTCGATGTGGTTTGGCTCGACATGGTGGTCGATTCTGGTGATTAGCTCAACATGCTCCTCGAGTTTGGACGTCGAGTCAAGCCCTTCTGGTGGCTTTCCTGGAGCTCCTTTAGATAGATGAATCCATGTATCACCCGGATCATACTCATCATAGAACCATCCCCTAAACTCATTCATCCTAATCTTCTCAAAGGGTATCTTCCTAGGTTCAGCGATGCTCACTTTATGCTCACCTCATCAGAGGATTCTCATCAACTGTGTATTCAAAAAGCAAATCAAGCTGTTGTACAACCTCTTCAGCTTCTAGGAGGGTTTCAGCCTTGATGTGAGTAGTAGGTCGAGTGGAGTGGTCGAGCTTGACCTCCAATATCAATGTCTACAGTGAATGCTACATATCGCTTCTTGAAAGGTAGATGAATATCCTTGGGAAGTGCCTCAGACATAATGGATTCTTAAGGAGGAATGCATTCTTTTTTGTTGTCCTCAGACCATTGTGAAAGTTCGGTGTTGAATGACTCCATACTCGTTGTTTCAACAACCTGGGAACCTTGAGTCATAGCCTCTATCTTGGTATCAAACAGGCGCATGCTCTCATTAAACTTCTCTTGGCACCTCTCTTGCATTTGTAAGTCTCTTCTTTGTCAAAGATTTGGGAAGCATATAGTTGTTTAAAGCCATACTCCATGTTCAAAGATTGAAACCTCTCACCATATCCACACTGGTACCCTTGAGCATAGTTTCAATCCGGTTGACACTCTTTTTGGATGGTCGGTTCATAAACTCCTTGATAGCCTGAGGAGATCCCAGCTATCCCTCGTTCTTGTTCTTCCAAAATGGTCTTCAACATTGAATGACTATAGGTATCCATGATAGGTACCTGAGACAAACAGACCAAGAAAGAACCAACAAGTTAATAATCAAAGTTTTAGTGAAAAGAACTTGATCTTAGAAGATCTGAAATCCTAAATGTAACAAACAAACACCCAATTGGCAACGGCGCCAAATTGATAGTAGGTTTTTTTCACTCAGTTTCAATTCCTCACTACTATCATGTCATTGTAGTATGTGAGGTGTCAATCAGGATGCAATCAGATATTCCGAAGTCAAGCCAAATAGGAAATTGGTTTTTAAACTAACAACCTAAATGAAATAGAAAAGCAAATGCAAGAAAAATAAACTAAAGACCAGCTTGAGTTGTCAGTTCGAGTGGAGTGATCTAGCTACAAGGGAAAACAGAGCAAGGAAACCACTCGACCTAGATGATCGAGTAAAGAGATCGAGTGGTGCAGGAAAATGAGAAAACAGAAAAGCACTCGATCGAAGTGATCGAGTGGATGCAATCGAGCTAAGCAGAAAACGACAGAACGCAGTGAAGCACTTGACCTAAGTGTTGAGTGGTAAAGAGATCAAGTGCAAACTAACAGAACCCTAATCCGAAATTAAACAACTAAACTTAGTAACAATCAAATGGGAAATAGAGTCCTAAGAATGAGATTCATAGATCTGTGATTCTCCTTGGTCTCTCTTAGATGTCTAACAAAACTTCACATAAGCTATCTCTAGACAATGAATATCAAAGTAAGGTGGCTCCACTCCCGTAATAAACACCAACATGCCTATACCACTTCCTAATCTTAATATCCAATCAAAGATACAAAGAAACTTAGAGCAGATACCAACGAAACATAATACATACAAGCATTAAGAACCAATTCATTAATATAAAAATACAGCTTAAACCTCTTAAGCCATGGGTTAAAGCTAATAGATCTCTGGTATTAGTTGGTTCAAGCACTTCATCAACATCTCCCGATAGGAAATGCCTGAGATCAAAATTACCAATCCCTTGGCTAACTAAGCATTAAGAAAACCTAATCCAGAAGAGATCTATGCAATTTCAAGCTTAAACATCTAAGGAGACCAAGAATCCTACATAAATCTACCCCATCCTTAAGATTCCTAATCACTATTCAGAATCCATCATCAAGAACACAAACCCATAAAATGCTAAAAATGACATATGTTATAGATAAAGATACGATGAACAACTTTCTAGAAGATATGAAATGCAAATTCGTAATAAATAAAGAGGGATCTGAGTTACAAAAATCTAAAATGAAGAACAAGAGAGAGAGAGAGAGAGAGAGAGAGAGGGAGAGAGAGAAAGAGAGAGAGATTAAGAGGCAGAAATTAACTAGGGCTTAGGTAGCATACCCTGCTAATAAAACGTTAAGGGTATTTATACAAAGGCTTGGAAGCCCTAAAACACAAAAAAAAACAAAATAACTAGCCGAGTTAGTCCATGAAGTTTGAAGATCTTTTCAAACCGAGTTAGTCCAAAGATGATCCATGGAGAATGGAGCTGAGTTGTTAGCCGAGTTAGTCCATGAAGTTTGAAGATCTTTTCAAACCGAGTTAGTCCAAAGAAGATCCAAGTCCTAAGAAGATCCGTAAACCTCAAACCCCGAGTTAGCTGAGTTAGTCCATGAAGTTTGAAGATCTTTTCAAACCGACTTAGTCCAAAGAAGATCCAAGTCCTAAAAAGATCCGTAAACCTCAAACCCCGAGTTATTTCTACATTAAGTTTGAGAAGAAGAAGTGCTTGTTCGAGTTAGTCCTAGTCTACAATTCATCTCTTACCCTTAAACTAGGCCATTAGCTGGATCCGTAGCAAGTGAGGGGTGATCGTGATAGTGGAGAAAGCAGCAGCACCTGATTCTCAACTTCTCAAACCGTATCCGGGCATCCAGTCGGTCATTCTTCACGAGTAGAGTAAGTGCTTGGGTAGTGTTATTTATGTTTTATGTGAGTAAGTGCATGGGTATTATTTTTGGGTTATTGCATGATATTTGATATTTATTGCATTAATTGCGTGGGGTTCCTTAAGTGCTTTCGCGCATTTGAGCGAACCTATTGATTGGTAGATTAGCTTAGTTTATTTCTTGCTTAGTTTAGGAGTAGTTTAGGTTTAGGTGACCGGTGGATAGCTAACTTATGGAAGTTAGTGATTCATTTGGTTTTAGAGAGTCTAGGTTAGTTTAGGAGTAGTTTAGGATTAGGTGACCGATGGATAATTACTTCTTTGTGATTTAATTATCCATTTGGTTTTAGAGAGTCTAGAGTTTAGGTTAGGTTAGATTAGGATTAGGGGGCCGGGTGTGGAACCTCTTGTGATCTTTGGATTTCTTGAGAGGAAGTTGAAGCATGCCAAAGATACATGGTATTCAATTGGAGGTTATCACGTATAGCTGACGGGTATGCAAACACATAGAACGGGAGTGTGTCCATGGGAACTACATACTGCGATGTATGGAAGAGCAACCAGTGAGTTGTCATGTATTTATGCCGACACAGACTGTAGTGCCTAGGTCGACCTGTGATTCTCTGGCTTAAAGGTGGTCGAGGACGTGATGTTAGACGTATACCGACTTCTGTGTGATTTCGGACAACATATTGGAGTGTGGAGTTTAGGTTTAGGTTAGATAGAGTCTTAGGTTTAGGTTTAGGTTAGATAGAGTCTTAGGTTTAGATAAATTCTTAGGTTTAGGTTTAGGTTAGAGTAGAGTGGTTTAGAGGTTAGAGGTTTGAGTGTGGTTGTTGAGTCGTGTCTCTCGAAAATAGTCCGAGATATTCTTGTGTGTAGATTGTTTGAGTCGTGTCTCATGGGATTTAGCTCAGGAGATTCTTATGTGTGTTTGATTATCGTGTCTCTCGGGAATAGCTCAGGAGATTCTTGCGTGTAGATTGTGTGTTTACTTTTAGCTTCCGCTTGCGTGTTTGTTTGATTGTTAAGTGACTAACGTTTGTTTGCAGGTTTAGTTTATTGCATGGTTTTTTGTTTGATTGTTTGATTTTTTGATTGTTTATCCAGCCGTACGAGTTACATTAGTTTCTCATAACTGATTGTTCGTTTTGCAGGATTAGTTAGTTAGGGGTTGGAGCACTAGGAACCGGATTTGTTTTCGCTGCATTTGCAAAGAGTTGTTGTTTAATTTGAAAGTAGTATTTTGAAAATAGGATCCTAACTATATCCATATTTTCTATTGGTTTGAAGTATTATACTAAGTAATAAAGCGATTGGTTTATTTTTCTTTTAAAAGCGTTCTAGCAGGGCACTGGTTAAAGGGTCTTGTTCGGACCGACACAACGCGGGACTATGGGTGGATGGTTGCAAAGCCAAAACTCATGGTCGAACTGTAAGGAATGATCGAGGAAAAGTATATAACTGATCTTTGATCGTTCCCGTAGCCGCTTCTCAAAAGGCTCTGTGGCTTGTCCGTCTGTAGAGCGGTCTGGGGGTGCTACAGGGTTGCAGTCTTACTTCAATGGGTAGATGGAAGTCTATTATTGTATGCATCAGTTGGCTTTTACCTTTAGCCTTCTCTTATAGTCCAATCTATGATAATGAGAGATCCTAGTTATCGTGCGCTTAAACCAGAGGAAGCAGAGGTCATTTTTACCTTTTAAAACCTGTCCCTCAAACCAAATAAGTTCATTTGTAAATGCATTGCATGATTCATTGGTTATACCTAATGAATGTTAAAGGGACTGTTTTGCATATAAGGCTTTTGTAAGTTAGGTCCGAGAGTTAGACTTTGCTGTGATGTGAATGGCTACAGTTTTTAAGTAAGGCTCGCTTGCATTGCATTATAGAACTGTTAACAAGGACTTTGAGATTATATGCTTTATCCATAGACTTTGGTCCTAAGTCCCCACTTTCAAACCTCGTCTCCAGGCTCAGTCTTGTCTAATTGCTTGAGGACAAGCAATGACTAAGTTTGGGGGAGTTGATATCACTAAATTTTACATGTTTTTAGCCTTCATATATCATCATTTTATTGTAGTTTCATCCATTGTTTATACCATTTCGCATAATATTCATCACTTTAGAGTACTTAGCACATTTTGCATGAGCATTGCATACATGGTGCATATTGGAGCTGATATTAGGTACTTATGGAGCATTGGAGATCACATTGCAATGTTTGAAGCCTAATTGATCATGCACTCGACCCTGGAGCTCGAGTTGGATGCCTGAAATACCATTCGACCAAGAACACTCGAGTAGAGAGCTCGAGTACACATACCCAAAAGGTCTAGTCAAGATCACATCACTCGACCAGCATAGCTCGACCAAGAAGACTCGAGTGAAGGTAGCTTGGAATGCAAGGCAACTCTACTCGACCTGGATTGCTCGAGTGGGTTAGCTCGAGGGGAGAACCTACCTTGGACCAACTACTCGACCAAGACCACTACTCGACCAAGACTACTCGACCACTTAGGTCGAGTGGATTTTCCTTTTCCAGACCTGATTTAAGCTTTTGTCCTTTTGTGTTTTTAGGGCTTTTAGGTCTTTTAGTATAAATACTCTTGTTGTTTATTAGCAGGGGACACCTTTTTTTTAACCTAATCTCTGGCTCCTAAATTTTCTCTCTCTTGTTCTTCATTTTTTCCCTATTTTGTAGCTCTGATTAGTCTTTATCTATTTAGTATTTGCAATTATTTTCTTCTACAACATCGCTCATCTCGTCATTACCAATCTGATATGTCAGTTTTAGCATTTTCTGGGTGTGAGTTCTTGATGATGAACTCTGAGTAGTAATTAGGGATCTTAAGGATGGCATAAATCTGTGTAGGATTCCTTGTCTCCTTTGATGATTAAGCTTGAAATTGTATAGATCTCTTCTGGATTAGGTTTTCTTAATGCTTAGTAAGCCAAGGGATTGGTAACTTTGATCTTAAGCATTTCCGATTGGAAAGTGTTGATGAAATGCTTGAACGAACTAATACCAGAGATCTATAGCTTTAACCCATGGCTTAAGAGGTTTTAGTTGTATTTTGACATTAATGAATTGGTTCGTAAAGCTCTAAGTTTTTTTGTATCTTTGGTTGGGTATTAAGATTTGGAAGTGGTATAGGCATGTTGGTGTTTATCACGGGAGTGGAGTTTTGTTAGGCATCTAGAAGAGACCAAGGAGAATCATAGATCCATGAATCCCATCCTTAGGACCCTATTTCCCATCTGATTGTTATTCTGTTATTGCTTGCATCTGTTTCGCTCTGTTTTGTTTTGTTTCTTGCTTGTTTACTTTTGTTTTACCACTTGATCACTATCACTCGACCACTTCGGTCGAGTGCTTCAATGCTTTTTGTTGTTTTTCTGCACCACTTGATCTCTTTACATGATCATTTAGGTTGAGCATCCTACTTTCTTTGTTTCATTTGTAGCTCGATCACCCCACTCAAACTGACAACTCGAGTGAGTTTAATATTTAATTTCTCTTGCATTATTTACATTGTTAGACATCCACAACTTAATCTGCTTGGCTTGACTTAAATAAATTGATCACTTCCTCATTGCATAACACAGTCTTCCTGATTGAATTGACTTAGTATTCCCACCACTATACTATAATTGCATTGCAGGTCACACTTAGCGTTTGCATTGTTGAGTGTGATAAAGAACTGTATACCAGGTCCGGCTGGGAATTCTTTTACAAGAAATAGGTATTATATTCGTCTAAAAATGTCTACCTCTTATAACTCGAGCCTGGGGGGTTTTATAACCAAACCCTAGGTGAAAACAACACAACGAAATAAAAACAGCAAGTAGTTTTTAAAGAAAACAGCAAGGCGTGCAAGAAAGGTAAATAACTCGATCACATCAACTTTGCAGTTTCCCTTTTTGTGACATGTCTCCGTGAGTTTCCAAAAGAGGCACGAGTTTATGCACAAAATCCCTCGGTCACATCCACAATGCCCCTTTTTCTTTGCTTACTTGGTCGAATTTGAGTTACAAAGGGGAAGGAGAGGTAAAGCATTCTGGTGAAGAATTGCAATGTCTTATACGACTCGAATAGGTCTTGTCCAATGAATACCAAAACCCTGGGCGAGAAAATAAAAGTCAGGTTAAGTTTCAATAAGATTTAGAGACAATGACGAATTAACCTATTTTCCAATATCATGGGATTTTCGGGAATGTTGAGTCAACCCATAGCCTTTCCAAACTTCAGCTCTGCTGCCAAGCTTTGAGTAATGAGAGTGTTAGCCAATTTAGATAATCCAATAGAACAAGATCATAATCCCCTAACAATTTTGACTCAATAAAAAAAATTGACTCGAATAAAAATAGCAAAATTATCAATGTAAAAAGTGGCAAAAGGTTTCAAATCAACAAAATCAAAAATAACATCAATAAAAGATGGAACATCTTCCCCCTAGACTTAAATCACACCGTCCTCGGTGGGAAAATAAGAAAGAGACGAGGATGAAAAACCATAAAGAAAAAGTTTGAGTTTAGGAAAAATGTAACCTCGAATTGGATTGTTGGTGACTAACAATCCAATTCGAGGTTACATATTTCATTGAATTCTAGTTGCTAAATCACTCAGACCATGACCGATCTGTCCACAAAACTCGGTGTTATTGAGAGAGAGATTACCTCATTGACAAACGGTCAGGTAAATTTGACTAACAATCAAGCAACTCTCTTTTCTCACTTGGATTTGGTATCTGCTGGCCCTTCCCCCAGAAGTCGTAGTGCCCGTGTAACTTATAAGACCACAAGGAGTTACAACCTTCAAGCTCCTACGAATCCTCTGCAAAGTGCCAACCTTCTGACGGAGATCAATCAAACAGCGGTGGTTCAGGCTGGAACTAATTCCAGCACAGAAGCAATTCTTCCCAATGATGCGGTTGGTGACGGAGTCAACCCTGCAGTTATGGTCAATAAGAACAACGACAATGACATGCCAACCGAGATAAGAGATACTTGGGGACATACTATCGTCTCAGATTTTCACAAAGTAAATCATTCTCTCGATGAGCTGAAGTCAAAATTTCACCAAGTGACCACTTCAACTCCCGAAGTAGACAAAGTGATCGAAGAAACTCGACATTCACCATTGACAGTTCGGATAGCAAAATTTTGGATCAAGGATTCGAGAAGAGTCAACCTACCAACGTACGATGGGATGACCGACCCGTAGAGCCATATGGCTGCTTTTTGTATTACAATTGGGCGAATCGAGCTCGATGCGCATGAAGAAGACATAGGTTACTGCAAGTTGTTCTCAGAAAATCTTTCTGGTCAAGCTCTTATGTGGTTTATGCAGCTAGAGTCCACTACGATTGATAGTTTTGATTAACTATCATCGGCCTTTATCTTGTAGTATTCAATAGTCATGGAAAAAGGAAAAACGGATAGTGACATGTGGAATTTGTCTCAGGGATCTCAAGAACTTTTGAGAAAACATATTGCCAAGTTTAAGGACATCCTGTCGAAAATCCCAAGAATTTCCCAGACTGCTGCGTTGGCAGTTTTGTGGAATGGTTTATGACATGAGTCAAGATTCCAGTTTGAGCATACAGTTAACAAGCCAACTACCATCCAAGAAAACAACTGGATGAAAGCTGGGTAAGAAAAAGCAACCTTCGAGAAGAAGTACCAAACCATAAAGCCCGGAGTTGTGCCCACTACTAAAAAGTCTGAACCAAAAATTGGTATAGACACCAAACGCTTTGGAGCTTCCCCATATAACAACAGTGTTGGGCGATCCTCTCCTAGAAAAGAAAAAATTGGGCCATCTTCATCAAACACTTGGATCCATGACGAGAATGCTTATTGCGACATCCACCGAGTAAATGGTCATAGTACCAAAGACTGCAGTGTCCTCAAAAACACTTGGCCAAGTTGTGAATTTTAAGATTGAAGAGTTCATCAAGCAGTACCAAAAAAATCGCGAAGACCGTGACTCAGAGCCGCTAGAAAAAAAGCCAAAAACATGTGAGCACACTCCAACCAAACCTTCGAAAGGGAGGATAGATTTTCACTATGCGCTTGGTTCAAAGATCAATAGAAACATCGATCAAAACCTCGGTATATTGTTGTCTACTTGGAAACTTCGAGTCCTTCAGTACTCCAAAGCTGGTTAGTTGCTATTGACTTTTTAGCATGTGCCTTGTCAGATACCAAGATCTTGACATCTGTTGATCTCTGTTAACCATTCCTACTCCACTAGGAGTCGGGAACTTCACACAGTGGTGATAGGTTGAAAGTACGACTTTTGTTTTGTAAATCCAAGGGGTGCCCAAAATGACATTGTACGCAGCCGGTCGATCAAAAACTGTGAATTCGATGATCTTTGATACTCCTTCAGCAAGCACATGTAATTTGATCGTGCCAAGTGACATAGATGTTTTGCTTATGAAAGCGATGAGCGGTGCAGGTGGTCCAACTATGTCCACCCTTTTAATCCCCATCCTTTGTAAAGTACTTAGGAAAATGAGATCAACTGAACTTCCAATGTCAATTAAGACTTTGGAAACTTCATAGTTTGCAATATCAAGAGTTATCACCAACGTATCATCATGCGGTTTTACGAGACATTGGGTATCAAACTCTTCAAAGGTAATCAGTGTATTGACATTGACTCCCCTTGGGTCTCTGCTCACTTTCATTACAGCGGCTCGCTTATGCTGCTTGATAGTGCGAACTGTGTCTAGAAACAGCTTTGAACCCCCGGTGATTACATTTATCCTCTCTTTCAAAGTAGTTAGTTGGAGTATGCTCAGATGTTTTTAGCTTCTTTGCTAGCGGATCTGAGACACGATCTTTGCGATCTTTGTTGTATTGCTCGATGAACTCTTCAATCTTGAAATCTGCGAGGTCACCAGAACACCACAACTCGGCCAAGTGTTTTTTGAGGACACTGCACTCCTTGGTAATATGGCCATTTACTTGGTGGATGTCGCAATAAACGTTCTCGTCACGGATCCATGTGTTTGATGAAGGTGACTCAATCTTTCCTTTTCCAGGAAAGGATCGCCCAACACTATTGTTATATGGGGAAGCTCCGAAGCGTTTGGTGTTTTTACCAATTTTTTATTCGGACTTTTTAGTAGTGGGCACATCTCCAGACTTTATTGTTCGATACTTCTTCTCAAAAGTTATCTTTTCTTCCCCAGCCTCCATCCAGTTGTTTGCTTGGAATAGAGCATCTTGGATGGTAGTTGGTTTGTTAAGTGTAAGCTCCAAATGGAATCTTGACTCATGCAATAAACAATTTTGTAACGCTATCCGCGCATGATGTCCATAAATTTGGCAATATGTTTGCTCAAAGGTTCCTGAGGATCCTGAGATAAATTCCAAAGGTCACTATCCGTTTTTCCTTTTTTCGATGATAGTTGATCAGAACGATCAGTCGTAGCGAACTCTAGTTGCATAAACCAAAGGAGGGCTTGACCAGAAAGATTTTCTCAGAAAAACTTGCAGTAACCTGTATCTTCTTCATGCGCATCAAGCTCGATTCGCGCAACTGCAATGCGAAAAATAGCCAGGTGGATCTTCGGGTCGGTCGTACATCGATAGGTTGACTCTTCACGTATCTTTGATCTGAAAGTTCACTATACGCGTTGTAAACGGTGAACGTCGAGTTTCTTTGATCACTTTGTCCACTTCGGGAGTTGAACTGGTCGCTTGGTGAAATTTTGACTTCATTTCATCAAGAACACGATTGTTAGTCAAATTTTTCTGACAGTTTCTCATAGAGGTCGTATATTTCTGGATGGTACCGAGTTTTGTGGACAGATTGGTCATGATCTGAGTGATTCCTGAGAGAGACTGTAATACCCGTGTTCTGGGCAATGGAGTCTCGGTACGAGCAATGTTACGGTCAGTTGAGAAATTCCGAGGTTTTGTCATTTAGACAGATTCGGTCGTTCGGACATGTGTGTTCGGGAAAACATGTTTGGTCGGAAAATGGAGTTTTGTCTGGAAATGGACATGTTTGGTCTGCAAATGGACAAGTATGGTCAGAAAATGAGGTTTAGTCATGTTCGGACAGGTTTGGTCGGATTTAGGACAAGTTTTGTCCAAAAAATGAAAATGGTCGGCTCAGGCTGGGGAAGTCAGGGTTGAATTATTTTGGAAAATGATTAAGATGGGTCGAGGTGGAATTTGGCTGGGCCATCTAGAATTCCTGATTAAACCAGGATTCATTAAAGCAGGACTGCAGACCAAATAAGGGAAATTGTTGGGCTTGGACGAATTGGCTTGGTCAAATCAATTTCTGTTTCGATCAATCCTAATATTTTGGGAATTAATGACAATCGAACGAGCTGGAATTGGTTTAAAGAGATTTTGATATTTTGGGGTGGTTATGGAACCGGATATGCGGATTAAGGTGGTTTGTGACCTAAATTTGATTGGTTCAGTCAAATCGAGTTTTTTCAAGTCCCAAACTCGTGAAATATATTCTAAGTATGGAATAAGGCGGTGGTGTGAAGGGCCGAGTCATATTATGAAGATGGGCCATTATTTGTGAGTTTTTGGTGGGTTTTTCTTAAGGTCCGAGGTCCAATTCGTGGATTAAACTTAAGGGACGATTAGTATAAGAGTTATGAGGGTTTTAGAGTCGCATAAAACAGAGAGTTTGCGCAGCCAGAGCTAAGAACCCTAGAGCTTCGAGTTTTGGAGAATTTGGCCGAGAATCAAGGTTCGTGAAGGGGTAAGCGATTCCTTTGTGATTTTTGTGATTCTGTTCTGATCAGATCTCATTATTAAGGTATTAATGTTGATCTATCACAGAAAATCTGCCAGTTGTCGATCTATTTGAGGAGTTGTTCGTGAACCCTTAGAGCTTTATCGTTTGTCCGAGAGTCCGTCGATTGGTAAGCGAATCTCATCGTAAATACAGTGTTCTAGTCTGATAGTTTTGGGTTATTTAAGATGTTTAGTCTTTCTGGGGCAGAGATCTTCGAGAAGCTTGAGTAGTTTGGGGATTTCGTTAGCATAGCTCACGCGGACCCGAACCGGTAAGAGTTTTTGTGTTAGTTGTGAGTATGCATTTTGTTGGAGTTTTGGTTAGATATTTATATTGATTGATTTTATGTGTCTGTAGGTTAATCAAAAGCTTTCTGAGATATTAAGGTGAGTGCGTGACAGTGGTTGGTGTAATTGAGACGGTTTGTTTGTGTGGTTGTTTTGTTGTGTTATTCGTATTGCGTTTGATGTCTTGACAGTTTGGGTTCCGTTTGTTGTGTGTATGTGCTTTGGCATATGCGTTTGAGGGAACCGTTGCTTTACAATAATATTGACATAATTAATCGCATGTAATTGAACCTTATTTGATATGTTAAACCGGACGATCGCTTCACTAGACAACTTTTGTTGTTTACGCATCCACTCGTTGATGCAGGTAATAAAGATTAAGGAGGAGCTCGCGGGACCTGGAGGCGTTCGGTGAGAATGGTGAGAATTCTAGAGTTCACTCTAGTGATGGGAATGGAGCCGCGAGAGCCGGCGAGAATGCGACTGTTGATAGCGCGGATAACCGCGGTGTGGATGTGGCAGCTGCAATTCAAGCAGCACAGGCTCCTGTGATGGTGACTCTGGCTCAGTTGGCTGAGAGGTTGCCAGTAGTTGGACAAGTGCCCGTAGTGCAACCGGTTGGTGCGAATGGTATTGGTGTGGGCAATGGGTTGCCTGGAGCCAATGGTGTGCATGCCGATGCTCGGGTTGATATTCCCGTGGAAGGTGTGGGGAATGTGAATGTGGAGCCACGTGTGCCACCGTACCTTAAGGTTATGGAGTATATGCAAAAGATGGGCACTCGGTATTTTTCGGGTGGTGTTAAACCGGCTGATGCCGATGAATGGAGAAACCGTGTGGAAAGAAAATTTGCTTCGATAAGGTGTCCTGAACAATATAAGGTGGACCTGGGAGTTCACTTTTTGGAAGGTGAAGCCCACACTTGGTGGGAAGGTGTGACTACCCGCCGTGGTAGGGTGGTGAGAACTTGGGAAGAATTTCGGGAAGAGTTCAATACTAAGTACTTTCCGCAAGAAGCCTTGGACCAGTTGGAGAGTCAATTTCTGGATTTAAGGCAAGGGTCCAAGTCTGTGAGGGAGTACGAGGCTGAGTTTAATAGCCTTAAACGTTATGCTGGGAGAGATTTGGAGGATGAACGGGTTCAGATCCGTAGGTTCATGCGCGGTATGCGGTTGGAATTGCATAACTTGTGTTTGATGTGGGACTATAGGTCCATGGCTGACCTTGTGGAGAAGGCGGCTGTGATAGAATCTGGGATAATTGCGGAGGACAATAAGAAGCAAGCAAAGACAGCGGATAACCGCAAGTCTCAAAGTGGTTCATTCGGTAACAAGTCGTGTAATGTTTCCGGACAAAAGAGAAAGTGGGAAGCTAAGTGCTGAGAGTGGATCTGGGTACTCGAGTGGAGGGTGCTTCAGGTGTGGTAATAAGGATCATAGGATCGCCAATTGTCCCAAACCGGAGGGTGAAAGGACATGTAACTATTGTAAGGAACCGGGGCACTTTAAGAATCAGTGTCCGAAGTTGGCAGCAAAGCAGGATCAAGGGCGGGAGCAGGCAATATCACCACTTCCTAAGAAGCCAGCAGGTGTGCACAAGATGTACTCATTGGCGGATGGAACCAATGATCCGATCACTGGTAAGTCCCGAGAAACTCGACTTTGTGAATTCTTCCGTAAATAAAAAAAAAAAAAAAAAAATTGGTTGTGTGCATTTGGGGTTTTGTTTTGGTTGGGTCCTTAGAGTTAAGGAATTTTGTGTAGGGACATTGAGTATGGGTGGAATGGAGACCCATGTTTTGTTTGATTCGGGAGCTTCGCATTGTTTCGTGAAACCGGAGATGATCGGTAGAGGCAGTTTCTGGAAGGAACCGGGAGGCCATCAAGGATGGGTTAGGGCAGCCGGTGAGCAACTCATGAGGACCTTAGGAAGGGTCAGAGACGTGCCTACTTGGATTGGGGGAGTATATATGCGAGCTGACCTAGTGATCTGTCCGGTGGAAACATACGACGTGATCCTAGGCATGGATTGGCTCGGGAAGTACAAGGCTCACTTGGATTGTCATCGGGGAAGGGTGAACATTGAAATGGGGAAACTGATGTTGGTTTACCAAGGTGTTAGACCGACGTCCGGAAGTTTGATTGTATCAGCCATTCAAGTGGAGCGTTTGTTAAAGAGAGGATGTGAGGCGTATTTGGCTACTATCACTACGGTGAAGGAGGGTAGTGAGTTGGAGTTGGAGGACATTCTGGTTGTCCAAGATTTTAAAGATGTGTTTCATGATATAACCGGATTGCCACCATCAAGGTCAGATCCATTTACAATTGAGCTCGAGCCCGGTACAGCTCCAATTTCTAAGGTGCCGTATAGGATGGCACCTGCTGAGATGGCTGAGCTGAAGAAGCAGCTGGGTGAACTTATGGAAAAGGGATTCATAAGAGCTAGTAGTTCACCATGGGGAGCTCTGGTATTGTTTGTAAAGAAGAAGGATGGAACCTTTTGACTTTGCATTGATTACCGTGGATTGAATAGGGTGACGGTGAAGAATAGGTACCCATTGCCAAGGGTTGATGAATTGTTGGATCAGTTACGGGGAACCACATGGTTTTCCAAGATTGATTTGGCATCGGGCTATCATCAAATTCCAATTGATGAAGTGGATGTGAGGAAGACAGCCTTTAGGATGCGCTATCGGCATTTTGAATTCGTGGTCATGCCGTTTGGGTTGACGAATGCCCCAGCAGCATTTATGAAGTTAATGAACAATGTGTTTCGGGAATACTTACATGAGTTTATGATAGTATTCATTGATGACATTTTTGTTTATTCCAAGACTCGTGAGGACCACGAGCATCACTTAAGGGTTGTGATGAGTAAGCTCCGTGAGCATAAGTTGTTTGCCAAATTGAGTAAGTGTAGTTTTTGGCAAAGAGAGATTGGGTTTTTGGGTCATGTGGTCTTGGACAAAGGAGTGTCCGTGGACTCAGAAAAGATTAGGGCAATTGAGGATTGGCCGAGGCCAAGAAATGCTACCAAAATCCGAAGTTTCTTAGGATTAGCTGGGTATTATAGAAGGTTTGTGAAAGGTTTTGCGCGTATGGCTAACTCATTGACCAAGCTTACCGGGAAGGATGTACCGTTTATTTGGTCCGAGGAGTGTGAGTTGGGTTTTTGTAAGCTTAAGGAGATGCTTACCAATACGCCGGTGTTGGCGTTACCTGAACCAGGTGTACCGTATGTAGTTTATACAGATGCATCTAGAATTGGGCTTGGGTGTGTTCTGATGCAAAAGGACAAAGTGATAGCTTATGTTTCTAGGCAATTTTAAAAGCATGAAGGTAACTATCCCACCCATGATTTGGAAATGGCCGCGGTGGTATTTGCACTTAATATTTTGAGATCATATTTGTATGGGGAAAAGGTGCAAGTATTCACGGACAATAAGAGTTTGAAGTACATTTTCACTCAGCCCGAGTTGAATCTTAGGCAAAGGAGATGGATGGAGTTTGTGGTGGATTATGACTTGGAAATAGCTTACCATCCTGGTAAGGCTAATTTAGTGGCCGATGCTTTGAGTAGAAAAAAGGTTGTGAGAGATACCGAGAAGGACATGGAAGGTCTTATTGGGATGATTGGCTCATTGAGATTGAGTGTCTTAACGGATGAGACAGAACCATTGGGTTTAGGAGCCGCGGATCAAGCCGATCTATTGACCCGGGTACGGATTGCCCAAGGGAAGGATGTTCACTTAGTAGGAGTGGCACAGAATGATAAGACGGAGTATCAAACTTCGAGCAATGGTACAATTTTGGTTAATGGTCGGGTGTGTGTTCCTAATGATAAGAGTTTAAGGGAAGAAATTTTAAAGGAAGCACATCAGTCCAAGTTGTCGATACATCCGGGTACCACTAAGATGTATCACGACCATAAGCGTTATTACCATTGGAATGGTATGAAACGGGATGTTGTAAGTTAGGTGGCAAGTTGCCCCGTTTGTTAGCAAGTTAAGGTGGAACACCAAGTTCCGGGTGGGTTGTTGAGAAGTTTACCAATTCCCGAATGGAAATGGGATCGGATCACCATGGATTTTGTGACCGGTTTGCCGGTGTGTGACAAGAAGAATGCGATTTGGGTAATCGTCGATCAATTGACTAAGGCTGCACATTTCCTTCTGATGTGTAAAAAGGATAGTGCGGAAAGGTTAGCCGAGTTGTATGTTAACGAATTTACTATAGTGTCTGATCAAGATTCTAAGTTTGCTGGTAAGTTTTGGAGAGAGCTTCAGAAGAAGTTTGGCACAAAAGTGCACATGAGTACCGCACATCATCCGCAGACGGATGGTCAGTCCGAGCGTACCATACAAACGCTACAGGACATATTGCGGGCATGTGTTTTGGATTGGGGTGAAAGATGGATAGATCATTTGAGTTTGGCAGAGTTTGCATACAACAACAGTTATCATGCAAGCATTGGTATGTCACCGTTCGAGGCCTTATACGGATGGCCTTGTCGTACACCCGTATGTTGGACCCAAGTGGGGGAGCGTAGCATTTTGGGTCGAGATTTTGTTCAAGAGACCACCGAGAGAATCAAAGTTGTGAAAGCTAAAATGAAAGAGTCTCAGGATAGACAAAAGAGTTATGCCGATAAGCATCGTAGAGATTAGGAGTTTGCCGTAGGGGATCTAGTGTATCTAAAGATGATCACATATAAGGGGAAAGATCCGGCATTGATGAGTTCTAAGTTGTCACCGAGGTATATAGGACCGTATAAGATTATGGAAAGGATCGGACCGGTTGCCTATAAGTTGGAGTTGCCTCCGGCAATGTTTGCATTTTATAAGGTGTTTCATGTTTCTATGCTAAAGAAGTGCATAACCTCTAGGGACACGGTTTTGCCTAGTGTACCTTCGGACTTACAGCCGAATATAAGTATTGCAGGTAGGCCGGTCAAGATGATAGGCCAAAAGAAAAAGGTTGTAAAGAAAAAGTCCATTAGGATGTTGAATGTTGTTTGGGACCGTGAGGGAGAGGAAGAAGTCACGTGGGAACCGGAAGAGGTTATGAAAGTCCATTTTAAGAAGTGGTTTGGTAAGCAAGTAAAAACCAAGAAAGAAGATGGATCCGAGGACGAATCCAATTGAGGTGGGGGAGAATTGTAACACCCGTGTTCCGGGCAATGGAGTCTCGGTACGGGCAATGTTACGGTCAGTCGAGAAATTTCGAGGTTTTGTCATTCGGACAGATTCGGTCGTTCGGACATGTGTGTTCGGGAAAACATGTTTGGTAGGAAAATGGAGTTTGGTCTGGAAATGGACATGTTTGGTCTGGAAATGGATAAGTATGGTCGGAAAATGAGGTTTGGTCATGTTCGGACAATTCTGGTCGGATCCGGACAGGTTTGGTCGGATTTAGGACAAGTTTTGTCCGAAAAATGAAAATGGTTGGCTTAGGCTGGGGAAGTCAGGGTTGAATTATTTTGGAAAATGATTAAGTTGGGTCGAGGTGGAATTTGGCTGGGCCATCTAGAATTCCTGATTAAACCAGGATTCATTAAAGCAGGACTGCAGACCAAATAAGGGAAATTGTTGGGCTTGGACCAATTGGCTCGGTCAAATCAATTTCTGTTTCGATCAATCCTAATATTTTGCGAATTAATGACAATTGAACGAGCTGGAATTGGTTTAAAGAGATTTTGATATTTTGGGGTGGTTATGGAACCAGATATGCGGATTAAGGTGGTTTGTGACCCAAATTTGATTGGTTCAGTAAAATCGAGTTTTTTCAAGTCCCAAACTCGTGAAATATATTCTAAGTATGGAATAAGGCGGTGGTGTGAAGGGCCGAGTCATATTATGAAGATGGGCCATTATTTGTGAGTTTTTGGTGGGTTTTTCTTAAGGTCCGAGGTCCAATTCGTGGATTAAACTTAAGGGACGATTAGTATAAGAGTTATGAGGGTTTTAGAGTCGCATAAAACAGAGAGTTTGCGCAGCCAGAGCTAAGAACCCTAGAGCTTTGAGTTTTGGAGAATTTGGCCGAGAATCAAGGTTCGTGAAGGGGTAAGCGATTCCTTTGTGATTTTTGTGATTCTGTTCTGATCAGATCTCATTATTAAGGTATTAATGTTGATCTATCACAGAAAATCTGCCAGTTGTCGATCTATTTGAGGAGTTGTTCGTGAACCCTTAGAGCTTTATCGTTCGTCCGAGAGTTCGTCGATTAGTAAGCGAGTCTCATCGTAAATCCAGTGGTCTAGTCTGATAGTTTTAGGTTATTTAAGATGTTTAGTGGTTCTGGGGCAGAGATTTTCGAGAAGCTTGAGTAGTTTCAGGATTTGGTTAGCATAGCTCACACGGACCCGAACCGGTAAGAGTTTTTGTGTTAGTTGTGAGTATGTATTTTGTTGGGATTTTGGTTAGATATTTGTATTGATTGATTTTATGTGTCTGTAGGTTAATCAAAAGCTTTCTGAGATATTAAGGTGAGTGTGTGACAGTGGTTGGTGTAATTGAGACGGTTTGTTTGTGTGGTTGTTTTGTTGTGTTATTCATATTGCGTTTGATGTCTTGACAGTTTAGGTTCCGTTTGTTGTGTGTATGTGCTTTGGCATATACGTTTGAAGGAACTGTTGCTTTACAATAATATTGACATAATTAATCGCATGTAATTGAACCTTATTTGATATGTTAAACCGGTTAGACGGGACGATCGCTTCACTAGACAACTTTTGTTGTTTACGCATCCACTCGTTGATGCAGGTAATAAAGATTAAGGAGGAGCTCGCGGGACCTGGAGGCGTTGGATGGGATGGATGGTTTTATTGGGAGTTTGAGTTTAGTTGATTTTATTATTTTGTGCTTTGAGTTTGATGTTTAGTTGCTTAAGATCCATGTTAGCGAGTATTTGAGATATTTGAGTTATTGAATTATTGAGGAATTCTTTTGTTGAGATTTGGTCAGTTGAATGGAATTTATTTGAGAAATTTTGAGACTCGCTTGCATGACTTAAGTGTTGTAGTTCCGCTGTGCATATAAACTTTGAATTTGAGGAAATCCGGAAACCTCGTTTGAGACTTAGAGAATTATCGAGAAATTTTTTGAGGTCTACCGGTTAACACCATTGTTAGGGCAGATTTTACGGATAGGGGTGTTACAGAGACTCTTGGATGGTAGCGATAGTGGCAGGATCATTGTTGATACCGGTTTGGTCTCCACCATTACCACGAGCCATGATAAATTTGATGAGGATAACTGTTCAGAAAGTGTAGATTTGTAGCTTAAATGTCTGATTCTCCCCACAGACGCCAAAATGTGGATGCTGGATTCCACACCCAATAATATATTGAATTATTATTAAAGTAAAGTAGAATTTATTTGTGAAAATGAACATAAATAGAAAATAGATTTGCCAAAGGAACAAGGGTAAAATTTTATATTTTGATCTCGAGTAACAAAAAGATTGACCCCCATACATGACCATGGGGGTATATTTATACACGAATTAGGGATTAAATGCTAAGAATAAATATTAATAAATTCTATAGTTCTCCTTTAATCCGCCGGTTTTGATTTGGTCTTTAATGTTGTAAGGTCTCGTACTTTGAATGATTTCCTCCTTCAGCTCACATATTCACCTCGCTTTGCGGACTTCTTGCTTTGCTTGCTCCTTCCTTTCGCGAGGCTTCACTAGTGGTCGGACCCCAGTTCGTTCCACCGAGACCTCGTACGGTTCTCCCATCCTTTCTCACTAGGAATTGACCCAGCCTTTACTTTAACCTGCTGAAGTGGTTGACAAGTGTCATGATTGGAAAGAGTGGATCCTTGGTGTGGATCATGTATCCACAAAGTCTAAGAACTAGAGTAACGTCTAGGATATTTTTCTTTGATTTTTCTTTGTGATTTTCACTGTTTCATAACACCTTGAGGATGAACCTCGACGCTCTTCCCAAAGAATTTTACAACTTCACACTTGTGCAGCTTATAGCACAGTATCGAGCCATGGACAAAGACACCTTCGAACAACTCTCTAGCTCGTCCCATGGAGCTCTCTACAGCCATTCTCGGCCATCTCATGTGTCATCGATGAGTCACTCTAGTTGTCCATCACTTACATGATCCTCTGGATATCGACTTATGAGATCAGCTCATTCAGATCGCAATGGAGCCACTCATTCACTAACTCTGCGCGTGGAAGGATTCTGCTATGCTATGGATCAAGACTTTGATTGAATGGAAGTTATGAGAGTTTATGCATATGAAAACTATGGAGCACCATGCTTGGATGCTTATTATGATATGCAAAACAATTGCCTCAGAGCAACAGAAACACCAAGAAGAACTCGATGCCAAGTTCACAAAGATGAAAGCCGACTTTGATTCAAAACTGTCTACACTAACTTGCCACATCAAACGTGTGGAAGATCAAGTTAATGAGGTCACAGACCAGCTGTACTAGCATATAGGAGATATCAAGGAGCATGGGTCAAAACTTCCCAACATGGTGTACGCCATTAACCAAGTAGAATACTGTCTAGAATGGAAGATTGAAGCTTTACAACAAGGTTTCACCGACCCTAACGACTATGCTAAATGGAAGGATGATCAAGCTTACCAAGCTTATAATCAAGGAGAAGGGGAAAGAGCTCTTGGAGATTGGACAAGAGAGAATGATGAGTTCAATGATCTATCTACTGGAAAAGATGAAGAAGTCCATTGCACTATGACTACTCGAATTCCTTATGAAGAAATTCCCAAAAATTGCAATTTTCATCAATATTGGAATCAAGGAGAAGCTAACTACCGAGGCAATTTCAGACCAACTCCAGCGCCTTACCACGTCTATGAAGATTGGGGACCATTCCCACACCATCACCAAAGACATTTCCAACATTTTTAAATAAGGAAAACTAGGGATTTTTGAAAACGGTTTCCGTAGAACAACCTTTCAAATCACCTTCCGCATCAACTTTTCAAGACCATGTCAATGCTATTCACAACAAAAGAGTCTAGAGGAGAGACTTGAGAGCTTATTGAAGCAGTGCTTAGATCAACAAGAGATAAGTGAAAGAAAAATTCATGAGAGGATCGATATGTTCGAAGGAAGCAATTGGGGACTTGCGAGCCACATCACTAGGGGTGAATGGAAGAGTCAGGAGGGAGAGCTAGCCCTGGATGTCAAATCTAGAAAAAGTTGAGGGTGATGAGGACGCTTAATCTTTGCCTTATGTACCTTGTACCACCATTACAATTCACAAAGAACCGCAACAGTTACAAAAACTCAAAGAAGGAGATCCGATATCTCAACGCATGAGAAAAGGCGATGATCCCATGAGGAAGCCACCAGAGCTGGAGAGACCCAATAAACTTTGTCTAAGGACAGAGGACTCGTCTCACTTCACATAAAAGGTGAACCAAACGTCAAGCCAACGACGTTAAAGAAGCGCGCTTAGTGGGAGGCAACCCAGTTGTAAGTTTTTATTTTCAATTTTAGTTTTAATTTCCTTTTGCTTTTGATGTTTTTGTATTTTTTCAAGTTTCTCAAAAAAATATAAAAGTAAAATAGAAAACAAAAGAAAATAGAAAAGAAGAAAAAGAGAAGAAACGAAGAGGGCCGACCTAGGTCACAGGACCCATGACCTAGGTCACAAGACCCGTGACCTAGGTAGCATGAAGAACTGACCTAGAGCACATGGTCTGTGACCAAGGTCGTGTGGAGGACTAACCTTGGTCACGTGACATATGACCTATGTAAACACCAAGATCTTGGCCAGCCATTTCAACCATGCTTTGATGAGGACATAAAATTGAGATTAAACCCATACCATGTACCCGATGTCAAGGAAGCTCCAATGATATGTTACAAGAGCAAGACAAAGGCTATGCTGAGCTTAGGAGATTCCACAAACTCAAGAAACAAAACATTTTCTTTTTGCCTGTTTTACAAAGCTACACCGAAGCTTCTTTGTTTTTCATTGGAGAATCATGTTTGGCGACCATGAGCAGTGTCTTCACCACTTCCTTGGGCTGAAGACACAAAAAGACATTCTAAGGAATTGTACTCTTTTTCCTTATCTCGGTTTTGTCCCATTGGTTTTCCGAGAAAGGTTTTAACGAGGCAACACCCTTATTGCACATTCCAGAGCTTGTTACCAATCTAATACATCTTTCACAGGCTCAAGAACAATTCCGTATCAGGGATATGCACAAAATTAAAGAGAAGTTCCAGCGCACCAAAACTTTCATTTTTAGAGTTATTTATTTTTTCCTTGCAAGCCTTGTTGTTTTTCTTTAAACTTCTTGTTGTTTTGGTTTATTTGTGTTGTTGTTCGCCTAGGGTTCTCTTATAAAACCCCCAGGCTCGAGTTGTAAGAAAAGAGATGGATGAAATAAAGAAAACTGAATTTTCATCTTTGAAAGTAAAACCGTAGCCACTACCATCTTCTTGGGTGTGATTCACTTGCAGATTGAAGCTCAGACTTATCAAAGCTTTTCCACCAGCTTTGTGGCATCTCTCACTCCATTGTTACTACTACTCATCACCTCATCTCGTCGCTTATTCAAAGAGAGTGTTACCACCTTTTGAATCAGCTCCATCTCGATCCACTTCACTCTATCTTTTGTCAAGCAAAGAATGTCCGTACGGCCAGTTGCTCGACTCCATATCTATCCTCACTCACTCTACGGTTTTGTGCCTACAACATATGGTATCAGAGCCGAAAGGCTCCTAAATCATGTTGTCGAAACCCTAGTTTGCATCGTATCTTATTTTGTTTTGTTTACTTGTTTTGATTCATTGCTGTTTCTTTTTGTTTTTGTTTCATTGTTAGATCTATCAGAAAAACCATAAAAATCATGTGTTCAGGCATCTTAGTTCAGTATTTTGTTCATCTTAAACATAAAAAAAAATTGATTTGCTTTGTTTATGTTTTGATTGTTGCTCTGATTGTTGCTCTGTAGCTGTGTTGCTCTCGATTGATGCTCTGTTGTTTGGTCGACTATCCATTGCAACTCGAGTCTGCATCTCTATTGTCTTGTGACATTCATACATCGCTAGGGTATTTGCTGTTTCGTGACTTAAAAGTTATATTATTGCATTGTTCTTAATTTTTTTACATAACCATAGTATTTGCTGCATCGGTCTCGTGTCAGTGTTGTAGCTGAGTCTTCACTTGTTTATTTTCATAAGTTGAATATATATATATATATATATCTATATATAATCTTTTAGTTCTTTTTGTGATCAAAGCTTTGATTACTTCTTGATTTCCTTTGCACTTGATTTGTTTGTTATTGTACTACAGTTCATAATCATGCATGGGAGAGGAAGCACAAGTCAACATGGCTCAGTTAGCCACCATCTGAGCACAAATCCAAACAATAGTAGAGCATGTGACACAAATCAAACAACAACAAGAAGAAACTGGATTAGGAGATGTACCAGGAGCTGAATATGCCGAGCGTAAACCACCAGACCGATCATTGAGAACCATGAAGCATAAACGATGCCTGCAGCAACAACCATCAGATCGATATGATTATTGGGTGCCAAATATTTATACATTTGCAGGAAGTAGCTATCCAGAGGAATATCTGGAGTGGGAGAGAGACATGGATAACTGGTTTTCATATCACAACTATCCAAAGGAAGAAAGGCTAGCATGTGCCATCAAACAACTCATCAGAGACGCATACTCTTGGTGGAGGCAAGAAAAATACGAAAGGTGGAAGTATCAAGAAGGTGCCATCACCACTTGGGAGAATCTGAAATGGGTCATGATCAGGGAGCTTATTTCTACTTTGAACTTAAAAGAAACCAGAGCAAAATATCCACGGAGATACTCAAACCGTAACACCAAAGAGACAAGAAGACTAATGCTGCCAGACAATCAAAGAGGCTTGTTCCAAAAATCAGTCTTTCAGCAAAACCAGAAGCATACACCTGCCTATTGTCCAGACCAGAAGAGAGACATCCCAAAAGCCTTGGAGAAGAAGAACATCCTCAGCCCAGACACATTATGCAAACCGAAAGCACATCCAGAACAAATAATTGTTCATACTGAGGCTAAGATGAGTTCTACCTTAGACAAATTAGAGCACACGGCCATAAAAGAAGAGCAACCCACAATAAAAATTACAATGGATCAGAAGCAAGCTCAAGACGCTATGTACTCCAAGTTGCTCAAGGAAGCAAAACCAGAGACACCCATACAACCTAACATGAACAACACTAAACCATGTATGTGTCTAGAGCCACTTCTAATGAGTGAAATAAATGTGCCTATTCATGTTGCAAAATGGACACACAGGACACACGTGAGCTCTATGCTTTCTGAAGATAAGAAGTTAATCTTGTATGACAAGTTTGAGCAGATTCCAAACCCTAAGGTTAATCTTACTTTAGACCAGAATTCTTTTAATGATTCCATGATGGGATTGATGCACTTGTCCTTTCCAAGAGATAGTGAATTAGGTCTAGGAACCAAGGTATATCGCACTGCACCTAAAGAAGAAAAATTTGAGAAGAGCATTGTCTACACAACGGTTGATAAACAGATAAGTTCTGACACTACTTGTCTTGCTCTTTATAATGCCATGATCGGAATAATGCACTTGTTTTGTCTAGAATATGCCGAAACAGGTTTATGTACTAAGGAGAAACAATGGACCTATTGAGTAACAAAAATCTTAGTTTCTGACCAGAAGCAAGACCGAGGAATCTCTAAATCTTTACTAATCGAATCAAAGGACCAGGAGCATGTCAAAGTAGCCAAAGATTATTTGTTGTTCAAAGATAAACCACCAGATGCATTGCATATGTTCAAACCAAACTCCAAGAACCAGCGAGGGCATAAGAAAGACAAAGAAGAGAACCTGGTGGGACACCATCAGTTCAGAGGAGTTCTTAAAGATCTATATCAGACTCTGTACCATGGATGGACACCAGCAATTATAGTAAGAGCCAGAGACATTGAACTTGTACACACCAGGCTAAGTAACTCTGTTCCTAAAGCTCATTTTTTTCATAACACGGATATAATATGCTTGTCTTTATCAAAAGTGTCAAGTCAAGATTGTAGAATATCCTTGAAGCATTCAACAAGACGGAAAACTGGAATAGGAGACAAAGGGTTCAAGCCACATGTAATGGACCAGCAAAAGCCCCAAGGCATGAGTTGCTTCAAACTAATTAAAGAAAAACCACCAGATCCAACAACACTCCCATGTACCGTGCATACGAAACACGAAAGAGACCATACTCAGGTAAATAACACCCTAATTAGATTCATTTTTAATGATTCTAAAAGTGTTATAATAGACCTGTTAAGTTTAGAAAAGCTTGATAAAAACGTTGGTGCTTCACAGAAATATCTGGTTCAAAAGAATTGGTTTATTACACAAGTAAAACCTGAGCAAAATTATATATTGAATCAACCTTGTTTAACTGTTTACAATAATTCCATGGCTTTGATAACACACTTGTTTCGTTCCAAAGGAGTTGATAATATGGCAGGTACAAAAGAGGAGCCACCAGACTTGGAAGTTCAAGCACACACTAGAGGGAAAGCTAAGCAAGCAACACCATCAATGCTTGGACGTGATAAAAAGCATGGAACATATAAATCAAACCAGCTTAAAGGAGAACCCACAGATGCACTGTGCATCAACAAACACCTACCACCCCAAATCAAACCAGCTTAAAGGAGAACCCACAGATGCACTGTGCATCAACAAACACCTACCACCCCGAAGTAAGGCTCTAGACTCCCAACGAAGAATGAAAGCTAACTTGCTTTCTCTTGGTGCAGATTATCAAGTTTCTAGGTCAAAACGTTTCCAAGGGGGAGGGTATGATAAGGACATAAAATCGAGCATAAACCCATACCATGTACACGATGTCAAGGAAGCTCCAATGACATATTACAAGAGCAAGACGAAGGCTATGCTGATCTTAGGAGATGCCACAAACTCAAAACAAACAAGACATTTTCTTTTTGCCAGTTTTACAAGGCTGCACCGAAGCTACTTTGTTTATCATTTCGGATAGGAACAGCTCAAAGGCTATCATTGGAGAATCATGTTTGGTGACCAGGAGCAGTGTCTTCACCACTTCCTTGGGCTGAAGACACACAAAGACGTTCTAGGGAATTCTACTCTTTTTCCTTATCTCGGTTTTGTCCCATTGGGTTTTCCGAGAAACTTTTTAACGACGCAACACCCTTAGTGCGCATTTCAGAGCTTGTTAGCAGTCTAATACATCTTTCATAAGGTCAAGAACACTTCAGTATCAGGGATATGTACGAAATTAAAGAGAAGTTCCATCGCATTTGATGCGATCTTAGGAAGCACAAAGGAGCTGGAAGAGGAAATGGAAGCTTATGAAGATAAGGAGATCCAACAAAGAGCAAAGGATGCATTGGAGGAGCAAATTGGAACGATTACTCGGGCTAGAACAAGAGAGTTTCACCAGAGATTTAGGGTCTCACTTCATGTGACTACTTATATGAATCACTTGCGCTGTCATGAGGGTATCAAGACTTCACTGGTCAAGATACACGCCCAAGAGACTTAGTAAATGGCCATGAGGACCATGCATACTCTTTTTCCCTTCTCCTCGGTTTTTCCCAAGTGGTTTTCCGGGAAAGGTTTTTAATGAGGTGCATTGGGTCTCATGTCCATCTTGCCATTTGCTGAGTTTGATCCACCTCCAGGCCCATTTACTTCATCATAGGCGTGGCCCATATCTCTTCTCTATCTCATTTGAATTTTGAATGTTGTGTTTAATTCTGCATGGTCATTGTGTGAGTTACGAGGCATGTCTTGTAACTCCACACTCTTTATTGCTACTTCCTTCTCTTCTCTTTATATTCTGCATCTGAACCTCATTATAATTTATCAAACTTTTATTCTCAAAACTCTTTTTAACTTGTTTGATCATTTCTTGCTCAAAGTGTCGGGTCTTCATTCCTTCACACCGAGCAAGCCGATAGTCTTAGAGTCTGTCAAAACTCTTAAGAAGTATCATTCCGATTCACCTCTTGTTCATCACGTCCAGAGTCCTTACTCACGTACCGAAAAAGTCTGAAAGTCTAAAGGTGTTTCACAACCTTTGGAAGTTTCGCATCGATCCATAAAACCCATCCGACCATACTCACCGTTTCACATCATTTCATGACTTCCGCATCACTAATCTCATCACTCGACCATCACAACCTCTTGGAGAGCATTCAGGGACTTGATCCTCATCTAGGATCATATCAAGTGGTATCAGAGCTGACTCCACGCCAGGTTGTATCTTTTCCGATCTATTACACCTCTTTACATTGCAATCTGTTTTGTCTGCTGACTGTCGGAATTTTCATAAATATTTGGTAATAGATAAAATCGTGAAATCAGTTTCTAAAGAACCTTTTACGAGTCTAATTTCAGTTAAAATTGATTTCAGAATTTTTGGACACGATTTGATATTTTATTCTGACCGATCATCTTCAAGTGTCTTCGTGAAAAGGATTTCTGCGATTTTCAGTGTTTTGATTTTCATAAATCTGTTTTAAATGCAACAATCGTGAGATCGGTTGGATCTGTTTTGAAAAAGAGTCTAGTATTTTAGAAAATTGTTTCTAAAATTTTTAAACGTGTTTTGATAATTTATTCTGTTCGATCAAGTCAAACAGTCGTTTAGGATTCTAGAAAAGTTTCTGAGTTTTCTTTGTTGTGTTTCTTTGGGCATCTTTACTTGTTTTTTTTTTGTTTTGATTTGAACAGGTACCATGGTGGAAACCACCAATGATGAAGAGGAATCCTCAAACTCCAACAAACCACTCCTTGATTCCCTTAGAGCCATAATGGACGAAAGTATGGCAACCATGAGAGCAGAGCTGAGAGTTGAGCTAGAAAGATCCATCAATGACCGAAAAAGGAAGGAAAAAGAGCTTGATCCCAAGCCACCAGACATTACAAAGAGTTCAACATGGAGCAGACCATATCAAACTTCCTACACTCTTAAACCATCTGTTCAGTTTAATTCTTATCATGATTATGTTTCTAAAATTCAACTCTATTCTTTTTCAGGAAAAGAAAACTATCTAGAGTGGGAAAGAAACATGGACAACTGGTTTTGCTACAACAAGGTCTTGAAAAGAGAGAAACTAGGTTTTGCATTTGAACAACTAACAGGAAGCGCTTATAAGTGGTGGCAGCAAGAAATAGAGGACCGCAGATTCTACAAGGAGCCAACTATCACTTTTTGGGAAAGTTTAAAGGAGCTGCTATGGGAAAAGTATGCACCAAGGAGCAGGAACAAAAGCCACACTACTACAGAACATGGCAAAGCAACCAAGGACAACAAAAAGCCGTGGATAGAAACGTTTACAACTCAAATGGAGCAAGTGTTGAATGATCATTATAAAGGACTTCGTCAAAAGCATCAACAAAGGAAAGAACAAGAGGAATCACAAAGAAAAGAAATTGTGCTGCAAGAAAATGCTGAGAACAAGATGAAAGAGAATATGGAGATTCAACCATGTGAACCGAAGCAATGCCATACTATGGAGCATGAGAATGACAAAGCTGAAGGAAGCACAAAGGAGAAGAATCCACAGTTGATGTCAACCACTTCAAAAGCTTGTCGAGCTCACTATGTTTCAAATATCACCATCTTCAAAGCTGAAATGTTACCAAACATCTTGCGTGGTACTCAAGTAAGTTTAGATTGCGAGTTTATTCATTACTGAAATATTTCCACCT
Source organism: Cardamine occulta (assembly GCA_028015245.1). Taxonomy (NCBI): domain Eukaryota; kingdom Viridiplantae; phylum Streptophyta; class Magnoliopsida; order Brassicales; family Brassicaceae; genus Cardamine; species Cardamine occulta. Next base: position 6,604,455 of record CM051374.1, read on the forward strand.
TCACTCGTAGTTTCAAGCAACCTGTTTTGAATGTTGAAGTTTCTAGTATAATACACTTGATTTTATCCTTAAGTGCCAAGGAAGATACATGAACCATAGATGTGTGCAAAGATATGCCATCAAACTCAGAGCTCATGACGTGTTCTCTAGCCAGTAAAAGAAGTTCAGAAGTCAGCAACACCCTCTTGAAAGAGCAAACTGAAAGCAAAACAGTGGAGAAATTTCCCTATTTCAAAAAGTCTTTGGAAGCTAAGTGTATTCTTTCTTCTACCAAATCTGATTCTGTGCTTGAAAAACTAACCAGTTTAGAACCGGTGTATCCGAGTAGTATTGTTTGTTTTTCACAGATCTTAGAAGAAGAATCACCAAAAACATTGCAAAGGAGTTTACCACTGATTAATGAATCGGAGCAGCCAACCAGCCTTGTACCAAAACATGTCCTTATGCCATTTCCTTTTGACTACCCAAGAAAGCATGGTAAGGAAATTGATTTGGTTAGGACAGAACCTAATTTGTTTGTTATGGTTTCTGCTCAAGATGAAAAACATTTTGGGTTGGAAAATGTGAAAGAGTTTTGTGTTTCAAAATCCGTTTTTGACAAAATAATTCCAACTTTTGAAACATTCACGCTTGAAAAGTTTTTTGAGCTAAATGGTTTTATGTTTGAAGAATTTTGTGAACTTGACTCTTCTTTGAAAGTTTCTTTGTGTAGTGATGTAGTTAAGCTGTTTAGAATGAAAACTGAAAATGCATTGGTTAAAACTTTTTCTGAATTGAAACATGTGATTAAAAACGAGTTGTGTGATTCAAATTTGTTCAATGTGCTTTATAAACCAACTGTGAACAATCATGTTTTAGAATTTTCTACTTCAAGTATAATGCACTTGTTCTGTCCCATGAGTGTCGAAAAAGTAACAGGAGCCATGGAGAATCATAAGTACTTGAGAGAATTGACAATCAAAGAAAAGCCACCAGACTTGCATCAACCTCAATCCCTTCGTGCAGCTAGAGAAGAACTCACGCATTTCATTCAAATCAAGGAGGATTCACCAGATATATGCCAGAAAAATACTTATCAATTTGGAATTTGGAGCTGGAAGTACCTGAGGAAAACAACTTCAATCACCCAAGGATGCTTCATTCCAAAACTCTATTTTGACAACAACTACATGATTATCTGTTCAATATTTTTCTTTGTGCCTAAACTGTTTCCTTTTGATGTAGGAGATCCTGCGTTCTTACAGCTCAAATTAACAAACCAGGATCATGGAAAAGTAGCCAAAGAATCTTCAATGTTCAAAGATAAACCCCCGGATCCAATACCATTCACTTTGATGATAATTATCACCGAACACATCAAGAATCTTATCCAGGTAAGTAACTCTTTGACTCGATTTTTCTCTTATGATTCAAGAGCTGTGATTATGAGTTCAATACACCCAGAAAACATTGAGAAAAGGATAAGATTATTCATAGCATGTTTGGAACCGAACTCTTGTTTTAAGATACTAGTAAAAGAGGAACATGAAATGAATAATGCTTTAATCATAGCTAAAACTTGTATATCTGTTTATTGTGAGTCAATGACTGTTATAATATGCTTGCTCTTTGCCAAAAGTGTTGACAACTTTTCAGGAACAAAAGAGGAGCCACCGGACTTAAAAGTTATCTCATCAAGTTGTTTTGCGAGGACTGGAATCAGAGATGTTTTTATGCAGCATAAGAAAACCATTGATTATTTTAGGATGATCTTTGAGGTTGGAGAACGAGTATGGACACCAATGATTCATGGTTCATTTCACCTAACAAGAAGAATCATCAACAATGCCCATCGACTAGATCTCCGAGGTAAGTTTCTCATGATGTTACTCTTTGATGGTTCTAACTTAGTGTTGTTTGCGGCAGGTCAAACAGATTTGAGGACAAATCCTTTTCAACTGGGGGAGGATGATGTGATCCTAGGAAGCACAAAGGAGCTGGAAGAGAAACTGGAAGCTTATGAAGATAAGGAGATCCAACAAAGAGCAAAGGATGCATTGGAGAAGCAAATTGGAACGATTACTCGGGCTAGAACAAAAGAGTTTCACCAGAGATTTAGGGTCTCACTTCATGTGACTACTTATATGGATCACTTGCGCTGTCATGAGGGTATCAAGACTTCACTGGTCAAGATACACGCCCAAGAGACTTAGTAAATGGCCATGAGGACCATGCATACTCTTTTTCCCTTCTCCTCGGTTTTTTCCAAGTGGTTTTCTGGGAAAGGTTTTTAATGAGGTGCATTGGGTCTCATATCCATCTTGCCATTTGCTGAGTTTGATCCACCTCCAGGCCCATTTACTTCATCATAGGCGTGGCCCATATCTCTTCTCTAGCTCATTTGAATTTTGAATGTTGTGTTTAATTCTGCATGGTCATTGTGTGAGTTACGAGGCATGTCTCGTAACTTCACACTCTTTATTGCTACTTCCTTCTCTTCTCTTTATATTCTGCATCTGAACCTCATTATAATTTATCAAACTTTTATTCTCAAAACTCTTTTTAACTTGTTTGATCATTTCTTGCTCAAAGTGTCGGGTCTTCATTCCTTCACACCGAGCAAGCCGATAGTCTTAGAGTCTGTCACAACTCTTAAGAATTATCACTCCGATTCACCTCTTGTTCATCACGTCCAGAGTCCTTACTCACGTACCGAACAAGTCTGAAAGTCTAAAGGTCTCTCACAACCTTTGGAAGTTTCGCATCGATCCATAAAACCCATCCGACCATACTCGCCGTTTCACTTCATTTCATCACTTCCGCATCACTAATCTCATCACTCCGACCATCACAACCTCTTGGAGAGCATTCAGGGACTTGATCCTCATCTAGGATCATATCAGCATCAAAAGTTTCCATTTTTAGAGTTACTTACTTTTTCCTTGCAAGCATTGTTGTTTTTCTTTAAATTTCTTGTTGTTTTGGTTTATTTGTGTTGTTGTTCACCTAGGGTTTTCTTATAAACCCCCAGGCTCAAGTTGTAAGAAAAGAGATGGATAAAATAAAGAAAACCAAATTTTCCTCTTTGAAAGAAAAACCCTAGCCGCTACCTTCTTCTTGCGTGTGATTCGTTTGCAGGTTGAAGCTCAGACTTATCAAAGCCTTTCCTCCAGCTTTGTGGCGCCTCTCACTCCATTGTTACTACTACTCATCACCTCATCTCCTCGCTTATTCAAAGAGAGTGTTACCACCTTTTGAATCAACTCCATCTCGATCAACTTCACTCCATCTTTTGTCAAGTAAAGAATGTCTGTATGGCCAGTTGCTCGACTCCATATCTATCCTCACTCACCCTACCGTTTTATGCCTACAACATCCTTGGACCTCATGAAGCCTTCCCCAAGCTATCCTCACCTCCCTTTCGTCACAAGACTTGCGACCGGTGGCAAGCACCACCCCTAGACCGGTCAACTCCCTTGGCCGATGTACACAGAAGGTGATAGATCGATCACACCACATGTGACCGATGCTGAAAGTCCCCACCAAGCCAGCCATGTGCCTTGGACCGATCATATCTATCATGTCTGGTGCCACATCTGGTAGCGCATCCTGCGACCGACCGTACCAAGCTGTGACCATGAACTCTAAGTTGATATGCCAAAAAATCGAATTATCCTGATCAAATGATCTAATATTGAATATCGACCGACCAATTAGGTATTTCAAGAGTGATGATCGAGGAAATTTTGAAAAAAGACTTGGAACCGCAAGATTTGCAACTTTCAACATCAAGACCGAGACCGCAACCGTTCCACGACTATGGAATCCACAAAGACTTGAGACCATTCAAATTGGCCCGATCAAATGATATATGATCAAATATTCAATGATAAATTGAATATTTCAGGGGTGATGATCGAAGAAATTTTTAAAAATGGAGTCTAAATTAGAAGATTTGCAGCTTTTGGAACATCTCGTGACTAGGTCCTCTATTGACCGTCCCGCCAGCCACATCATGTATCGCTACCTTGTCTCGTACCACAACCCGCGAATTGTTCCACGGACCAATACATGACAGTTCCATGGACTGTTCCATGATCGTTCTACAGACTGTTCCACAACCGTTCAACGGACTATTTTACAACCGTTCTACGGACTGTTCCATGACTTTTCCATGACTGAGCGGTAACCGTATCAAGTTCCATCATGGGAGTCATAAGTTACCATGGAAAAGATCTCACTAGGGCCGATGCGACATCAATAAGACATCACTACCACCATTCTATCAGTAGGTTTGATTTTATTTTCTTTATTAATCAAAATTATTGATAGTTTTTAGGTTTTTTTTTTCAGAAAGAATGCAATTAGAGATTGATCAACAAGAATTCGATGAAATAAATTGAGTTCATCTGATGTCAAGAAAAGAAAAGAAAGAAACACCGGTGACATTGTTCTTAAACTCAACTCTTTCTTTATGAATTTTCATCCTCGTGTCTTTCTTATTTTCCCACCAAGGACGGTATGATTTAAGTCTGGGGGGAAGGATCTTCCATCCTATACTAATGTTACTTTCTATTTTGTTGTCTTGAGACCTTTTTCACTTTTTACATCGATAATTTTGCTGTTTTTATGTTGTTTTTATCGAGTCAAATTTTTTATTTTTATTGAGTCAAAATTAGTAGGAAATTATGAACTTGTTTTAATGGATTATCAAATTTGGATTAACACTCTTATGACTCAAAGCTTGGCCACGGAACCAAAGTCCAAAAAGACTATGGGTTGACTCAACATTCCCCAAAGTCCTTTGACATTGGAAATAGGTTAAACCAACGTTCTCTCTAATTCTTATCGAAACCTAACCTGAATTTTAATTTCTCGCCAGGGGTTTGGTATTCATTGGACGAGACCTCTTCGAACTTTACAAGACATTGCATTTCTTCACCAGTATGCTTCCCCTTTCCTTCCCCTTTTAAACTCAAAAAGAAAAGAAAGGAAAAGAAAAGAAAAAACATAGTTGAAGTGAGCTGACAGTTTTTGTGCGTAGACCTCATGGAAGCATGTCCAAAGAGCGAGGGATCAGTTAAAATAATAAAATGATACCCTAGAAAAGTAAGGAAACCGGTTCCTTGGAAGTGAGAAGAGGAAGAGGAAAGTAAGTATACGAAGAAAGTCTTGGTTAGAAGAGAGTCGACATCCATGGATCTATATCCCCTTGGTAAGACCACACCTTTTTTACTTTCATTAATCTATGTAAAGAGATGACAATGGGGATGCCAAAAGTTCTTTTGGAGAGTTGATTTAAAGTAAGAGTTATTGATGCTTCTTATGGGCAAGTACTAAAGTAAGTTCTAAAGCCACATCGACGAGGAGTGCGAAGAAGAAATTCCTTAAGATAAGTGAGTTCCTGTGATTTTCAAAACCTCTTTTCCATGCTTTGATAACATCTTATTTTTATCAATTTTAGTTATCGTTTCATATGATTTTATGAAGAATTTGGTATGTTTTCAAGGCTAAATAGGCTGTTATCGAGTATTTCTAGTGTCAAGAAGGTTTTACAAGTTTTAAGGGAAAATAGACCAAAAGACAAGCAAAACCCGTTGTATGGCAGTTTAATAGCATCAGAAGTTTGGCATTTATTGAAGACCTTCCCGTGGACCAAATCCAGAGATCTTTATATTTATGGAAAGCTAGAAGAGTCAAGAATTAGCTCTCATAATAATCTAAGCAATCCATTTAGCTGTTTGGAAGATACAGCCTGAAGAGTAAGACATGCGACCTAGGACACAAACCCCACGACCTAGGCCAGCCTTCTTGCCCACCTAGGTCATAGCCCACGTGACCTAGATCGAAGCCCCTGCCTCTACACTTACCAAAAAAATGAGTTTTGCTTCCTAAACCCTAAAACTGACGTCTTGAACCCCAAGGCCTATAAATAACTATTCATATCATTAGGTTTTCGTGTGCCTTCAGTGTGTCATCAATTGCCAAGGAGTGCCTCACCCCAAAACCCCTAAGAGATTCCCATAAGAGCCGTACCTGCCCCTCTTGCTTGTGGTATCCGAAGTAGCTGTATGTGTGGTCTTGATAATAGAAGACCGAGGCAAGTAAAAATTGATCTTCTACAAAAGCAAATCACTAAAAAGAGCGGAGTCCAGGTATCCAGCCCTCAAAAAGCTTGCCTACTCTATTGTTGTCGTAGCAAGGAATCTCCGACCCTATTTTCAATCATATTCCATCATCGTGTGGTCAAGCTAACCGTTGAGAAATATCCTCCACAGTTTGAGCCAATCCGAAAGAATGGCTAAATGGGGGTCGAGCACAGCTAATACGACATAGAATACCGCAACCGCACGAGTATGAAAACTTAGGTCCTCGCAGTTTTCATCATCTAACTTGCCCCCCCACGGAAATTAACAACACGGATCGGGGGTGGGAATCAGGCTAGTATCCCTAACAGGGGAGGTCTTCGAGCAATCTTTTTGCCTGAACTTTGACACCCCGAACAACGGGAGAGAATATGAAGCATTGCATGTCGGACTTAAATTAGCCAAAGAACTTGGAACAAAACACGTACAAGCTTACTGTGACTCACAGCTCGTTGCGAACAAGTTTAACAAAAAGTATAAAGCCAAAAACAAGAGGATGGACCAATACCTAGGCCTTGTCTGTAGCTTTGCAGCCAAATTCGCAACCTTCCATATAAAAAAGACACCAAGTAGCGAGAACTCCTTGGCGGATACACTGGCCGCATTTGCGTCAACGTCAAACCTGAACCTACGATGAGTAATCCGTGTCGGCTGCATAGAGGAACCAAGCTATAAGTTAACGAAGGGCTTCTACGCGGTCATCATCACCAAGAAAGCAACCATAACTATCCGAAAGGGTTGAGACCCCCCGCCGATAGAAACCAAAGAGACCTTGAACAAACGAGCTGAAGTCGAGGTCACCAGGGAAGAGCATACAAAAGGTCTTGACCCCACGGACTTGGCAGGCGATATCAAATTCCTCAACGACTAGAGAAAAAAAATAAAGATGTATAAAAGCAAGAAGCACACACTACATCCTTCTAGACGGCGAACTGTTCCACTAGTGCGGGAATGGTGAACTCCTATCATGCATATACAATGACAAAGTTGACAGGGTTATGACCGAGACACACTAAGGCACAAGAGAAAACCACTCTGGGGGTCGAGCTATGGGGATGAAAATAAAATGACAAGGGCACTACTGGCCGACTATGGTCAAGGACTATGTAAAGCACACCGCATGGTAAGAACCATGCCAATGACACGGGCTGAGCATCCATGTCCCTATACACATTCATACAAGGGCATTGTATATCATAGGCCCGATGCTGAAGTCCTGCTAGAAACGGTACATACTAATCAAGACCGACTACTTAACCAAGTGGGTCGAAGCCAAAGCATTTTCAAAAATAAAGAGTATCAACATCCAAAAATTGTATGGAAAAACATCAGATGTCACCATGGCTTACACTATGAAATCTTAATAGACAACGGGTCCCAAGTCACCTCCAACCTATTTGAAAAGTTCTATGCCATTCCTCCTTACTTACAAGGAAACGGCCAAGCTGAAGCAACCAACAAGTGAATCCTCGATGAGATCAAGAAGCACTGATAACATCGTAGTTTAACCTATTTTTGCTATCTTTTCGTATGGATTATGAAGATTTTAAGTTGTTTTCAAGGCTAAATAGGCTATTATGAAATACTTATAGTGTTAAGAAGGTTTTATAGGTTTTGAGGGAAAATGAACCAACAGACAAACAAAATCCGTTTTAAGGCAGTTTCAGAGCATCAGAGGTTTGGCATTCCATGAAGAACTTCCCGTGGACTAAATACAGAGATCTTTATCTCTATGGAAAGCTAGAAGAGTATAGATTCACCTCAGACAAGAATCTAAGAAATCCATTCAGCCGCTTGGAAGATACAACCCAGAGAGAGAAGACATGTCAACCTAGCACACAAAGCCTGCGACCTAGGCCAGCCTTCTTGCCAACCTAGGTCACAGCCTACGTGACCTTGATTGAAGCCCCTGCCTGTATATTTACCAAAATGACAAGTTTTGCTCCCTAAACCCTAAAACTGACTTCTTGATCCCCAAGGCATATAAATAAATGTTCTTATCATTACGGTTTCGTGCGCCTTCAGTGTGTCTTCAATTGTCAAGGAGTACCTCACCCCAGAAACCCTAAGAGACGACCAGAGACACCGCACCAGCCCTTCTTGCTCGTGGAAGCCTTTGAAGTTCACCAAATCTCTTCTCTTTCAATCTCTAGTCACTTTGTAATCTCTAAACTTTGTTCTTCTATTTTATGCAATCTATGAATTTCTTAAACCTTGCTTTGATGATTCCTTTAATTTGCTTGAACCTAGTTTGGATGAGTATCACGTCATAACAAGCACATACCACTTATGTACAATGAAAATGATTGAACTTGATATTAATTTTTTTGATATATGCAATGTTGCCTGCGTAAGTTGAGTAACGGTGTCATGACCTGCAACCAAGACTAAGTACGGTCATTAAGAGGAATCACGAAAATCATGACCAAATGTGAGAAAGAACGAGTAAAATTGTATAAAACTCAAGAAAATAAGCAATAGAACGAGGAAAACCCAAGATAGACAAGAATTGCTCGGCAGTCACCTTGTCGAGTAGAATTCTGCCAAGTAATATAAAGAAAGCTAAAACAAAGTCCTAAGGAAGAGGAATCACCAAGAGAATCAAGTCCCAAAATGTTTTATGTTGTAAAAGAAGGCTTTTTGACGAAAGAAATCCAAAACAAACATGATCTAATAGCTGTTGGATGAGAAGTGTAAGAACCGGACATGCAGCAATCGACAATGAACAAGAAAAGACTGTTGACAAAGGATGGGCCGAGCATTGACCAAACCGTCAGGCTAGTTGACCATCTAGCGTCTTGACCCGTCCGGCGTTGACCTGACCGAAACGTGGAAGGCAAGATTTGTCCTTCCTCATTAGAGATCCTTAATTACTCCAGATATGTGAAATTTTCCGTGAAATAGAACCAGTTAGTCGTCGAGAGTAGCTCAGTCTCATCGGTAGCAGTCTCTATGTGTCGTAGTCGTTCCACAGCAATACCCTGTAGCGAGATACTAGATGTTTGCCGAGTTATATGGTTTTGGTGAACGTTTCTTACCCATATCCATTTTTAGATCTAAATTTTGCTATAGATCTGGTAGTAAGAAGTCTTCCTTGATCCAAGCTTCAGGTTAAGAGCCTTAGACACCCCGAAGAGAAGTTAGATCTAACCTAAGGAATCGTTGGTAGTGTTTAGATCAGTTCAGCTGAGAAAGGTGAGATTCAAAGTGTGTGTAGTAGCACATGTTGCTTGTCGCTTGACATATTATACTGTACATCTTTCGTTTGGTTGCATGGTTAAATTTTTGGTAAAAGGTGGTATAGATCTGAGAGGTTTAATATTTATACTTGTGAAATTTAAAGGATATTAAGGTATGGAGAAATGGTGGTCGTGACTTCCCAATCCTTACGAAGTATGTAATTCCACACATGCTTTTGTAGGAAAACTTGGTCTAGGCTCACCCCCTAGGTCAAGTAGACACTTGTGTATCAAGAGAATTAACCCGACAAGCAAAACTCTTTAGATTAAAATTGAGATCATTGTACATGTTATCCATTTTGTCGCTAGGATCACCTATCTTCTCATTTGCTTCTTGTGCGCTCCTGTTCTGACCATCTAATATTTGTTGCATCATAAGCTCAAGCCTTTTGTCATGGGCAGTTGGCCCCGAATGATGTTTTCCAGTTGATTTTATTAGTGAAGAGTCATGGGATCAATCGATCTTTTCTGAGATCAGTCGATCCTCGTCGTCAGCTAACTCACCCGAAATTCGATTATCTGATCGATATGCCATCTAGATAGATCGTTCTTAGTGTCTTGCAATCTTTCTACGGACTGACTTTTACCTCTGAGTGTGATGGTGTGAAGGTGTTCCAAAATGGCAGAAAAACTAATCCTAAACTCAATATAGACTATAGAAAACATATGAAATCAAAGGCATTAAACCTTTAAAATCACGACACATTAGTCAGATTTGTGTTAAGGACGGGCGAGCACACAGAATGTTATGAGAAAATATTAAGGAAAAATTATTAAAAGGAAGTAAAGGTTGGGTTAAAGTCCTGGTGGTCGAGTCGTATGCTTTAATATTATTGCTTGCTTGATTGTTGATTGTGGTTTGGGGTTAGGGTTATTAGAGGGATTGCGGAACTCACTGAGTAATCTTAGATTACTCAAGATTCTAACTTTGTTTTTCAGGTGGATACTTAGAGGGAAAGCTGAACGTTAGGCCACCAGTGTAGTGTTCCTTGTCTTTAGTAAAATGGTGGATTTATGTATAATTAAATGATGGTGTTTTGAGGCGTTATGCGCTTGTGTATTTTACTTGAAAACGTTTGGAAATGTATTTTTGATGTAATATATAATAATTCGTATTTTCTATAATTCATGGGAGTTCCCCAATGGTATTCGATCCTGTACAAATCTGCTCAACATTTGTTTACGACAAGGGTTGAAAAGCCTAAGTCATAAGCAAACGGAAAAATGTTTAAGAATGATCGGCTAAAGCTTGATTCGTTCATGATACTTGGCTGAATTTCCTTAAATGTTATCATTGTGGTGATCGCGGGACGTCCGTGACTTGTCCGGTCATAGAACGGTCCGCAGTTGCTACAAAAGGTGGTATCAAAGCATGGTTTTCTATTGCTCACGGGGACTCATGTTTTTTTATGATTTATCGAGTCAAAGAGAGTTGCAAAAGACATCTATGGAAACCGGTACGTTCAGCATGTTTAGGTAGTTGCAATAGAATTTAACCATTTGTTCGGTGTAGATGTCAGGCCAAATATCAGAAGATGGTGAGCCGAGGGGTTCAAGGTCAAGTCATGGAGGATTGAGCAATGGTGGTACCGGTGGTTCGTATGAGTATCGAAATACAACGAGAGAATCAGACCTTAACGAAATTTTTGGTAATGAATCTAATGATGGAAGTCTACCATATGTTGTACGAGAGATGTCACCAAATTCCACTCAAGACTTGATGGACAAAACCTTGTCCGATTCAATTGTACTAGACAATTCGTTACATGAGCAGTTTGTGCGGCAAAACAAAAATACCCGATGTGATGGTTACCCAAGACCGTACCAAGGAGGATCATGGCCAAGAGATGGACAGGGAATGACCCAAGGAAATGATTAAATGATGCTATTACTCTGCGATATGTTGAATTTCATGATTCAACAACAAGCCGCAGCAAATGATTGTCCGAGAGCATCCACTCCACTGGATTATCTCAAGATCGTAATGATAATGAAGAGTCTAAAGACTGATAAATTTGAAGGATGAACCTATTCGTTTGAAGCTTATGCTTGGTTACAAAACCTAGAAGCAAATTTTGCAGCAACTTGATGCTCGGAAAGTTTCAAGAAGGATGTAGCCGCTTATTTTTTCAAAAAGGATGCCTATAACTGGTGGTCTAATATGGAGAGACAGCATGCACACATGCACTCAAATTGAATAGATTTTAGGCAAGAATTTGAGAAAAAGTATATTCCACCGAAGGAGAAGGACCGAATAGAAAGCAATTCCAAAATCTAGAACAAGGTAAAAGAAGTGTTCGTGAATATGAAGCTGATGTGATCATGCCAAGCACAATGAAGGAGCAGCTTGAACCGGAGAACCTTGTAGCCGAGGAAGCTAAGAAGAAATGGATTAGCTCAACAACAACGTTTGATCCGAGAATATTAAAAGGATCACTTCAACAATTCAAGACATCTTTACAACAGTTTCTCAACACCAACCAGGGCAGTTTAGTGTGTGCTAATCCAACTACCCTAGTTGTGATCCAAACCACCTAGACATTTATCAAGAGAGGTGATAAGACTTGCACTCTTTTTCCCTTCGTTTGGTTTTGTCCCAATGGGTTTTCCAAACAAGGTTTTTAATGAGGCAAGCCTTATTACTCTTTCACAAGGCCTCTTGATAAAGCCAGGCCCAAACTCTACTCTCAGCCACGAAATGGAGCCAAAGAGACATTCAAGAATGGTTCAAAGTTTATGTTTAATGCTTTGTAGAATTCCAAGGGGTTATTTTCTATTTTTTATGCATCTTTGAACTCTATACGTATTCCCTTGTTCTCTTCTTTTCAGATAATCAAACTTTTATTCTCAAAACTCTTTTTAACTTGTTTGATCATTTCTTGCTCAAAGTGTCGGGTCTTCATTCCTTCACACCGAGCAAGCCGATAATCTTAGAGTCTGTCACAACTCTTAAGAAGTATCACTCCGATTCACCTCTCGTTCATCACGTCCAGAGTCCTTACTCACGTACCGAACAAGTCTGAAAGTCTAAAGGTGTTTCACAACCTTTGGAAGTTTCGCATCGATCCATAAAACCCATCCGACCATACTCACCGTTTCACATCATTTCATCACTTCCGCATCACTAATCTCATCACTCCGACCATCACAACCTCTTGGAGAGCATTCAGGGACGTGATCCTCATCTAGGATCATATCAGAAGCAGAGTTTGCTCGACTTCTAAGACATATCTACTATGGATTCAATGATAAGCCAGCCATAATCTGAAGGTTTAAAGATGGACTATGTCCAATCATCGACAAAGACTTACAAAGTGTGTCCTATACAAATTACAATGGGTTAGTGGAGAGGGCAATGAATATCTTAGAATTGATAAAGAGGGAAGATGAGTGGTTAGAAAGAATATGAGATGAACACAACCAAGATAAAGGATCAATTCCATCGTAGAAAAGTAGAAACCAACGTAATCAAAGAAGAAGTGGACATGGAAATCAAATTTATCATAACACAACACCAACCGAATTTCCACAAGGTTATTACAAATGCGGAGAGATTGGTCATCTTGAAAGAGAATGTCCCAATCGTTCAGCCCCTATGTTTATTACGTGTTTTCAATGTGGAGAACAAGGGCATTATGCAACGTCTTTCCCAATGAAGCAAGCAATGATGATGAGAGTGCCCCCAGAAACTCAACCCCCACTGGCTCGACCATTACCCGGACCCCAGGCAGCAAAGAGGAGAGCAACTAATATGAATGTCCATGCGAAAGATGATGGGTTGCCAGCTCCCCCAGAATCTTAGATATGTTGTGCAGCAGGTAAGTATGGGTTCTAAATTATATCTTGAGTATGTGTTGAGTGTTGTGTGTTGCTTGGTATTTGGTTCCGGCTGTTTTGGGTGTATGGTAACGTTTTAGGTTGGGAAAGTTGAAAGCTTCAATAGAAAAGAGTAAGTATTGCTAAGGAAACAATGTAAGCCGTGAGTTGTGGTAACTGAAACTGTAGCGGCCTCGAGAGAACCTTGTAGGCATTACCATAGTGAAACCATATGGTGTGTAGAGATCGGTGGGCAACTTGGATTTTTGAATGCAAAAAAAAAAATTGTGTGAGAAGAAAATAAATATGACGAACAAAGAGGCGAAACAAGAATAATGGAAAATTCGAGGACGAATTTTAATAAGGAGGGGAGAATGTAATGACCGGCAACTGATAAGAGGTTTTTACTCAGTTTCAATTCCTCAATACTATCATGTCATTGTAGTATGTGAGGTGTCAATCCAAATGGGTGTGATGCTAGCAATAAGGATGCAATCAGATAAAAGGTAAGTCAAGCCAAATAGAGAAATTTATAAACTAACAACCTAAGTGAAACAAAAAAACAAATGCAAGAAAAGTAAACTAAAGAAAGCACTCGACCAGAGTAGTCGAGCTAAGAGGTCGAGCTAAACAGGAAAACAGAGTAAAAGAGTGCACTCGACCTGAAGGGTCGAGTGGTAGAGATCGAGCTAAGAAAATGACAAAAATACGAAAAGCACTTGACCTGAAAGATTGAGTTTGTGCAGTTGAGTGGAACTAAGCAAATGCTCAAAAGCATACAAGTACTCGACCTTAAGGGTCGAGTAGATGCAATCGAGTGGTAACAAGCAAAAGCAACAATACAAATAAAGCAATAACATGGAATTAAAGCAATCAGGAGAAAGAAGGGATCTTAGACATGGGCTAATTGATCAACAACTACTCTTAATCAATCTGGTTAATTGACAAACTCATCCAATCAGGCTATTCCCTTGACAACAAATTCTAAATCAGCCTAGTCCACTGTTGTGATAAAAGACATTGAGTCTAAGTGCTGACATACTCGATTCTGTGAGAGCCACACAAATAAACAAGCAATGAACACAAATTTGTTAAAGCCAACAAAACTTCCTAACAAATGATTCCCTAGGATAAATCCTTAGGCTAGTGTAACCAAGTCTCTGGAAAAGGCTGAATCTAGCAATCTCATCAATATTGTCATATGGAGATTGCTTGATATCAAGTTCCAATTGATCAGAGAAGAACAAACATTAAGATCACTCACCCCGAAGGGAAATTTAAAATTCAAGCAATACTCAAATACCCAGATCAATCAAGAGCAATTACAGACCTAACTCATGCCTAAGAACCCTAATTAAACTACTCAGACCTAGGAATCATACTCAATAACACAAACCCATAAATCTCTAAACCTAACATATTGGCTAAATCAGATAGAGATAAACAAGTTTGTAGAAGAAACCAAATGCAAATTCGTAATAAATAAAGAGAGATCTGAGTTACAAAACTCTAAAAATGAAGAACAAGACTGAGAGAATTGAAGAGGCAGAAAAATAAAGCTTAGGTAGCATCCCTGTGGGTTATGACCTACAAGGGGTATTTATACAAAAGGCCAAAATACCTAAAACACAAAAAGACAAAAAATCTATTCACGGAAAGTAAGGGAAATCCACTCGACTAGCATGCTCGAGTGGTCCACGCCGAGTGCATCTTCAAATAACTTCCACTTGACCTTGCAGTCGAGTCGATGTGGTCGAGTGGTTCATCTTCTGTCCTTAGCAACAGTCAACTCAAGCCCATGGTCGAGTGCACTGGTCGAGTTGGACTGACTTTGGCAGTCTGGTCGAGTGGACTGACTCTGGCAGTCTGGTCGAGTGCACTAGCCGATCAGGTTCAGGCATCCTAGAATAGTCTCCAAAGCTCTAAAAGTACCTAATCTCAACTCCAATATGTACAATGTATGCAATTCTTATGCAAAAACTCTGAAGTGTGCTAAGATGATGAAAATGACAAATAATGGTATGAACAAGGGGTAAAATAATGCTAAAGTGATGATAAATTGATGCTTAAAACATGTAAAATACAGAGTTATCAACTCCCCCAAACTTAGTTTTTGCTTGCCCTCACGCAAAAAAACAAGAATAAATCTGAAGGAGAGGTTTGAATGGGCGGACTCAGGACCAAAGCAAACTGATGAAACATATAGCCTCAAAGTCATAGTTAACAGTTCTAGAATGAAATTCCAGTGAGTCTTAGTTAAAAACTGTAGCCATTCTCATCACAACAAAATCTAACCCTTAGTCTCAACCTGCATTAGTGATGTCATTGAATTTTACATGTTTTTAGCCTTCATATATCATCATTTTATTGTAGTTTCATCCATTGCTTATACCATTTTGCATCATATTCATCCCTTTAGAGTACATAGGACATTTTGCATGAGCATTGCATACATTGTGCATATTGGAGCTGATATTAGGTACTTATGGAGCTTTGGTGATCATGTACTCGACCCTAGAGCTCTAGTTGGACGCCTAGAGTACCACTCGACCAAGAACACTTGAGTAGAGAGATCGAGTGCACATACCCTAAAGGTCCAGTCAAGATCACATTACTCGACCAGCATACCTAGACCAAGAAGACTCGAGTGAAGCTAGCTTTGGATGCAAGTCAACTCTACTAGACCTAGATTGCTCGAGTGGGTTAGCACGAGGGAAAAACCTACCTTTGGACCAACTACTCGACCAAGACCACTTGACCACTTAGGGAGAGTGGATTTTCCCTTCCAGACCTCATTTAAGCTTTTGTCCTTTTGTGTTTTTAGGGCTTCCATGCCTTTTAGTATAAATACTCTTGTTGTTTATTAGCAGGACACGCATCTTTTTAACCTAATCTCTGCCTCTTAAATTTTCCTAATTTTGTTGCTCTGATTACTCTTTATCTATTTAGTATTTGTGATTATTTTCTTCTACAACACCGCTCATCTTGTCATTATCTATCTGATATGTCATTTTTAGCATTTTTTGGGTTCGTGTTCTTGATGGTGAGTTCTGAGTAATGATTAGAAATCTTAAGGATGGGATAGATCTGTGTAGGATTCTTGGTCTTCTTAGACGTTTAAGCTTTAAATTGTATAGATCTCTTATGGATTAGGTTTTCTTAATGTTGGTTAGCCAAGGGATTGGTAATTTTGATCTCACGCATTTCCCATTGGAAGGTGTTGATGAAATGCTTGAACCAACTAATACCAGAGATCTATAGCTTTAACCCATGGCTTAAGAGGTTTTAGCTGTATTTTGACATTAATGAATTGGTTCTTAATGCTTGCATGTATTATGTTTCATTGATATAAGCTCTCAGTATCTTTGTTTCTTTTATTTGGTATTAAGATTAGGAAGTTGTATAGGCATGTTGGTATTTATGACGGGAGTAGAGCCACCTTACTTTGATGTTCATTGTCTAGAGATAGCTTCTGTGAAGTTTTGTTAGGCATTTAGGAGAGACCAAAGAGAATCACAGATCCATGAATCTCATCTTTAGGACCCTATTTCCAATTGATTGCCATTCTGCTCTTGCTTGCTTCGTTTGTCTTTTTTTGTTCTGATTTGTTATGCTTGTTGATAACACTCGATCTCTTTTGCTCTATCATCTAGGGCAAGTGTTTTAATTCTTTTAGTTATTCTCTGTTTAGCTTTACCGCTTACACTCGACCCTTCAAGTCGAGTGCTTTTCTCTGTTTAGTCATTTTCCTGCACCACTAGATCTCTTTACTCGATCATCTAGGTCAAGTGGTTTCTTTGCTCTGTTTTCCATTGTAGCTCGATCCCCCCAGTCGAACTGACAACTCGAGTGGGTTTAAAATTTACTTTCTCTTACATTATTTAGGTTGTTAGACTTTCACCACTTAATCTGCTCAGCTTGACTTAAATGAATTGATCATATCCTCATTGCATACCAGAGTCTTCCTGATTGGATTGACTTAGTATTCTCACCACTATACTATAATTGCATCGCAGGTTACACTTAGGATTTGTATTATTGAGTATGGTAAAAAACTGCTATATCAATTTAGCACCATTGCCATTTGGAAACCACTGTGTTACATTTTGGATTTCTTTCAAGATCAAGTTATATTCTCTGATCACATAGGTACCCTTTTCACCTGATCAACCCCACCGGTCTAGCATCAATGCTTAACTGGCCTACATGTTCAAGCTAACAGATGCCAAATGTCATAGGAAGCTGGAATGCACCAAACATTCAACATTAGGGACAAGGGATTGTTCCACCTATTGTGCAAAATGATTTTGAGATCAAGACTAGCCTCATCTCCTTGGTCCAACACAATAAATTCAACGGTTTGCCAATGGAGGACCCATTGGACTACCTGGATGGATTTGACAGGCTCTGTGACCTTATAAAGATTGACAGAGTAAGTGAGGATAGCATCAAACTACAATTATTCCCTTTTTCGTTAGGCGACAAAGCTCACCACTGGGAGAAGACTCTCCAACAAGGTTCCATCACCTCTTAGGACGGTTGTAAGAAAGCATTTTCGACCAAATTCTTCTCAAACTCTCGGATTGCACGGTTTCAGAATGACATTTTGGGTTTCAATCAGAGGCATAGCGAAACTTTTGCAGAGGCATTGGAGCGCTTCAAAATGTACATAAGCCAGTGTCCTCAGCATGGTTTCAACAAAGAATCTCTACTCAGCACACTCTATAAAGGGGTCTCACGAAGGATCACGATGCTGCTCAACACTGCCAGTAATGGAAATTTCTTGAACAAAGATGCAGTTTCATGCTGGGAACTCGTGGAGAATTTAGCACAGTCTGACAGGAACTATGAAGACTATGATTGGCAATTTGGAGGCACTGACACTGAGCAAAGACACAAAGAGGAAATAAGAACTTTGAATTTAAAGCTTGATCGTTTGCTGCCAACTCAACCAGTTACAATGAAGTTTAGGGGTAGCAAGGAGTTACACAAACCTCAGGCTGAGGAGGTTATTTCAATTGAAGACGCTCACTATGTTCAGAACCAAGGAGGATACATTAAACCAAACATCAACAAATCCACCCACACCTTTCCAACTATGATGGTCACGCAGAATGACCATTTTTATCACCACCAGCAATTCCCTACTAACTACCCCATTCCTGATCCGCAACATCAAGGCTACTTTCCCCAACCTCCTTTTATAAGCAGTTATCAGCACACTCATGTTTTCTCAGCACCCCAGCAACGACAGATAGCAAACACACCAGACCTCGATATAAAGACTATGCTACAAGAACTTCTTCAGGGGCAGGCTAATAGTGCACTGGAATCTTCACAAAAACATGCTGAGGTTAACAATAAGCTGGATTGCACCTTCAGAGAGCTAAATACCAAGATTGAGCTTCTGGACAACAAAATCAAGCACATGGAAAGTAATAAAGAAGCTACCCCATATACAGATCATACAGGATAAATCCCAGGGATGCCTCTCCATTTCTCTAACCAATTCACAAATGCTATTACTCTACGTAGTGGGAAACAACTTCAGATAAGTCAGGGACAGCCAGCAATAACTGAGGACTATGAAATTCAGGAAGGGGAGGATGGCCTTTGTTCGAGCTAAACAACCACATCAGGAGATACCACTTGAACAACGAATGGGTAAAGGGAAACCCTACGATCCACCCCCATATGTGCCTCTATTACCATTTCCGGGAAGGTTCAAAAAGCAGTTAGTAGCTAAGTATAAGGCCCTCTTTGAGAAACACTTGAAAGAGGTTGAGCTTCAAATGCCATTGCTTGATGCCTTCATGTTAATAAGTTCCTAAAGGATCTGGTGATGGAAAGAATCAAAGAAGTCCTGGGGATGGTAGTACTAACTCACGAATGCAGTGCCATAATCCAGAAGAAAGTTATTGTGCAGGAAAAGTTAGGAGACCCAGGATCCTTCATCCAACCTTGCTTTTTAGGTCCTCTAGTCTTCAAGAACTGTCTGTGTGATTTAGGTTCTTCTGTGAGCCTTATGCCACTATCAGTTGCGAAAAAATTAGGATTTACCAAATACAAACCCATCAATATCTCCTTAATCCTTAGTGATAGGTCTGTTAGATTACCATATGGCCTATTACAGGATGTACCCATCAGAATAGAACATGTAGAAGTACCTACAGACTTTATGGTTTTGGAAATGGATGAAGAGCCTAGAGATCCTCTGATTTTGGGAAGGCCATTCCTAGCAATAGCAGGGGCAATGATAGATGTCATAATGAAGTTTGATATCGACAAAGCAATGAAAAAACCCACTATAGGTGGTCAGCTTTTCAGAGTTGAAGAGGTAGATGAGTTGATTGAAGAAATATTAGAAGAAGTAGTCGAGAAAGATCATCTTGCAACAACATTGACCAAGAACATTGAGAGTCACTATCTTCACGATGAAGCATCAAGGTATGGAAGCATAATAGACTCGGGGAAGGTAGACGATAACTCTGATATATTTGAGGATCTGATAGGCATAAGATCGGAAGCTATGGCTGCATTTAGAGGAAATACATCAACCACTCGACCTAACCACTCGACGGATGACTCGAGCAACGAGTCAGGAATTGTAGGCACACACCACTCGAGCAACCGCCTCGAGCGGCTAGTCGAGCAGCACCCCCTGGATCTAGATGACTAGTCTGAACTCAAGGCACCAAAGGTTGATCTCAAACCACTGCCAAATAGAATAAGGTACGCCTTTCTAGGACCTAACTCTACTTACACTGTCATAATAAATGATGGATTACGATCTGATGAAGAAAAGTTGCTGCTAACTGAATTGAAAAAGTTTAGAAAAGCAATAGGATATTCTCTAGATGATATTAAAGGAATTTCATCTAGTCTATGCACTTATAGGATCAATCTAGAGAATGCAACTCAATCCAGCATAGAACCTCAAAGAAGATTATATCCAAATTTTAAAGAAGTGGTTAAAAAGGAGATTTTAAAACTTTTAGATGTTGGAATAATCTACCCCATATCTGATAGCACCTGGGTATCACCTGTGCATTGCGTCCCTAAAAAGGGAGGCATAACAGTTATAAAAAATGAAAAAGATGAACTTATCCCCACCAGAACTATTACTGGCCATCGAATGTGCATCGATTATAAGAAATTGAATGCTGCATCTAGGAAATATCATTTCCCACTACCATTCATTGATCAAGTGTTAGAATGACTAGCAAACCACCCTTACTAATGTTTCCTCGATGGTTACTGTGGCTTCTTTCAAATTTCCATACAACCAAATGATCAAAAGAAGACCATATTCACCTGCATATAGGCGGATGCCCTTTGGCCTGTGCAATATACCAGCCACTTTTCAAAGGTGCATGACCTCCATTTTTTTGGATCTGTTGGAGTAGATGGTGGAAAATTTCATTGATGATTTCTCCTCTTGTTTGTTCAATTTGTGCAGGGTCTTGGCTAGGTGTGAGGATACTAATTTAGTACTCAATTGGGAGAAATGTCACTTCATGGTAACAGAAGAGATAGTGTTAGGACACAAGATATCAGAGAGAGGGATAGAGGTGGATCAAGCAAAGATTGAGGTGATGATGCAGCTACAGCCACCCAAGACTGTAAAAGACATAAGAAGTTTCTTGGGACATGCTAGCTTTTAAAGGAGATTTATCAAGGATTTCTCGAAACTTGCAAGACCGCTAACCAGACTACTGTGCAAGGAGATAGAGTTCGACTTTGACACAGACTATCTGAAGGCTTTTCACCAGATCAAAGAAGTTTTAGTGTCAGCTCCTATTGTCCAAGTGCCAAATTAGGACTATCCATTCGAGATTATGTGTGATGCCTCAGACTATGCAAGGTATCATGTCATCTACTATGCAAGTAGGAAACTTGATGACACTTAGGGAAGGTATGCTACTACAAAAAAAAAGCTGCTTGCAATAGTGTTTACATTCGAAAAATTTAGGAGCTACCTAGTCGGATCGAAGGTGATCGTCTACACAGACCATGCAGCATTGAAGTACATCTATGCAAAGAAGGACCCCAAACCCAGGTTGCTAAGATGGATCCTTTTATTTCAAGAATTTGATATGGAGATCATGGACAAAAAGGGAATAGAAAATAAAGTGGCTGATCATCTATCAAGAATAAGGATTGAAGACTCTATCCCTATTAATGATTCACTACCAAAAGAACATCTTAAGTCAAAAGAGGTATAGAAGACCTGTTGTGGCCCGAGCAAATCACTCGAACATGTAGTCGCATTGAATAAGGAGAGATTCCTTGGTATGCTGACATGGTGAATTACAAGGCAACTAGAACAATCCGTGATGGTCTAGACAGCCATAAGAAGAAATAATTCTTAAGAGATGTAACCATTATTTTTGGGATGAACCTTATCTTTACAAAAGGGGTTTAGATAGCCATTTTAGGAGATGCATATCAGAAGCAGAATCAAGAGGAGTTTTAGGGCACTGCCATGGTTCTAGCTATGGAGGGCACATCGCTACTTTCAAAACAGTTCAGAAAATACTCCAGGCTTGTTTATAGTGGCCCACAATGTTTAGAGATGCTCATAGCTTTATCTCTGAATGTGATGCATGTCAACGGATGGGGAAAATCAGTAG
This sequence comes from Cardamine occulta, assembly GCA_028015245.1. Classification (NCBI taxonomy): domain Eukaryota; kingdom Viridiplantae; phylum Streptophyta; class Magnoliopsida; order Brassicales; family Brassicaceae; genus Cardamine; species Cardamine occulta. Next base: position 6,626,268 of record CM051374.1, read on the forward strand.
AAGAAACGAGATGCCCCAAACCCCATTTTAGAGGTTGAGGTTTTTGATGTATGGGGAATCGATTTCATGAGACCTTTTAACCCACAATCCCATGGGAATAAGTACATACTGGTAGCAGTTGACTACATCTCCAAATGGGTCGAAGCAATCGCAGCCCCAACAAACAATGAAAAAGTGGTTCTGAAAATGTTTAAACACATCATTTTTCCCAGATTCGGTGTCCCAAGAGCAGTCATAAGTGATGGAGGATCCCACTTCATCAATAAGTTATTTGATAGTCTCCTGAGGAAGCACGGCGTCAAGCAAAAGGTTGCAACCCAATACCACCCTTAGACAAGTGGGCAAGTTGAAGTCTCCAACAAACAGCTAAAGGTGATCCTTGCAAGGGTAGTAGGAATGTCAAAACTAGACTGGGCCATTAAATTGGATAAGACCCTCTAGGCATACATGACCGCTTATAAAACCCCTATAGGACGAGCGCCATTTCATTTTCTGTACAGGAAGGCATGTCACCTAAGAGTGGAAATCAAGTATAAAGCAATCTGGGCAACCGAAATTCTGAACCTAGACTTGAAAACAGCTCAGGAAAAAATAAAAATGAATCTGCACGAGTTAGAGGAGATTAGGCTGGATGCATATGAGAGTTCCAAAGTATATAAGGAAGAACCAAAGCCTTCCATGACAAAAGGATTAATCCTAAGGAACTCAAGGTAGGAAATCAAGTTCTCCTGTTCAATTCAAGGCTGAAACTCTTCCCTGGGAAGTTCAAGTCAAGGAGGTCAGGCCTTTTCTTTATAAAAGAAGTGTTGCCTTCTGGAGCAATCACCCTGTTAACCATAGAAGGAAGGGAGTTCACAGTTAATGGGCAACGAGTGAAACCCTACATGGCAGACCAAATGTTACCAAAGGGAACCTCAGTACCCCTCGATGACCCACCTCCAGCATGAATTTAGTAAAGTCCAGCTACGCGATTTTAAAACAAGCTGAGTTGGGAAGAAATCCCAAAGCTATCCTTGTATATATAGTCTTTTTATTTATGTTTTCATTTGTGGTATTTTTGTTGTTTTCTCTCAGTTGTGAATCTCAGGAGCTTGGGAAAGAAATTTAGGACAAAGCTCTACAGGGAATAAAAGTAGTTATCTCAAAGATAGCACCATTCTTGGAATCTTAGTTTATCTCTTATGTCTCGGCTGAAACTTGCTGTGATTTGTCAAACTGTCCCTATCAACTTGAACCTAATACTGATTCATAATTATCATGTTTTTGCATATGCATTGGAACTCATGGATACTTGAAAATACTTGGATAATGTTTCTCCGATTTACCACTCTTGCTTATCCAAGTAGCTGCTTCCATCTTTGGAGCAGTTTCCCCCAAATACCAGTCTTACCTTCCTTTCAAACCAAAAATTATTTCGGAGTGTTAGGCCTTGTTTTGGATTGAACTTAAGAAAAAGTGTTAGGTTTAGGCCGACAATAATGGTTTTCCATGTAGATTCTGGTTCACATTTTTTGAACCAGACTAGGATTAGGGAAACTGAGTTTTGGGTGTTGGGATGAGTCTGAAAAGAAAATGGGGAGTCGAAAAAGAAAGAAAACAATGAGAGCGTTAAAATAATTCTATGGAGAGGATAACCAAAACCTATGTTTCTAGTAAAGGATTGGAAAAGAAATCAAAAGATAAAATAGGCTCTGTTCATTAAAAAGAGAAGTAAGTAAAAACAATATATATATATATATATCACTCGATGAAACCACTCGACCGAAAAGGTCGAGTGGTAGCCTAGCGGTTAAGAAAAGAATCCCCAATCCGCTAGAAGTAATAAAATATAGAAAAATCCTCTCCTTAGAATAAAATCGGAAAGGGAAACATAAAAAGTGATCCAAAGTAGAAAAAAGAATGATTGGCTTGAGAGAAAAGAAAGGCTTAGAGTTAAGATCATTTTCTGTGTCTAGATTTAGGAGGAGTCAGTTGAGTATTTATAGGTAGATGGAACTCTATTCTTGTATACATCAGTTTGCTTTTACCTTTAGCTTTCTCCCATAGTTCAATCCATTCTTATGAGAGATCCCAGTTATCATGCGCTTAAACCAGAGGAAAAAGGTCATTTTTACCTCTTAAAACCTGTCCCTCAAACCAAATGAGTTCACTTGTAGATGCATTGCATGATCTACAGGTTAGAGCTAATGGATGTTAAAGGGATTGTTTCCATTGAATGCTTGTGTAAGTTAGGGCTGAGAGTTAGGTTTCGTTGTGATGAGAATGGCTACAGTTTTTAGGTAAGGCTCATTTGCATTTGCATTTGCATTTTAGAACTGTTAACAAGGACTTTGAGATTACATGCTTTATCCATAGACTTTGGTGCTGAGTCCCCACTTTCAAACCTCTTCTCCAGGCTCAGTCTTGTTTGTTTGCTTGAGCACAAGTAATGACTAAGTTTGGGGGAGTTGATTTCATAGAATTTTACATGTTTTTAGCCTTTATATATCATCATTTTATTGTAGTTTCATCCATTGTTTATACCATTTCGCATCATATTTATCACTTAGGTCGAGTGGATTTTCTCTTCCCAGACCTGATTTAAGCTTTTCTCCTTTTGTGTTTTTAGGGCTTCCAGGCCTTTTAGTATAAATACTCTTGTTGTTTATTAGCAGGACACGCCTCTTTTCAACCAAATCTCTGCCTCTTAAATTTTCTCTCTCTTATTCTTCGCTTTCCTGATTTTGTAGCTCTGATTACTCTTTATCTATTTAGTATTTGCAATTATTTTCTTCTACAACATCGCTCATCTCGTCATTATCTATCTGATATATCATTTTTAGCATTTTCTGGGTTTTTGTTCTTGAGGATGAGTTCTTAGTAGTGATTAGGACTCTTAAGGATGGGATAGATCTGTGTAGGATCTTTGGTCTCCTTAGATGTTTAAGATTGAAATTGTATAGATCTCTTCTAGATTAGGTTTTCTTAATGCTTAGTTAGCCAAGGGATTGGTAATTTTGATCTCAGGCATTTCCCATCGGAAGGTGTTGATGAAATGCTTGTACCAACTAATACCAGAGATCTATAGATTTAACCCATGGCTTAAGAGGTTTTAGCTGTATTTTGACATTAACGAATTGGTTCTTAATGCTTGCCTGTATTATATTTCATTGATATCTTCTCTAAGTTTCTTTGTATCTTTGATTGGGTATTAAGATTAGGAAGTGGTATAAGCATGTTGGTGTTTATCACGGGAGTGGAGCCTTCTATTATATTTTTAATTCCCAAATCCTTTATTAGACACAACTTTTTGCTATCCTCTCCAAAGAAGTCTTTAACAGTCTCTTTTCTTTTCTTTCGTTTTCTCATTCTTTCTTTTCTTTTCAAAGATAGACCCTCACCTAAGCAAAAACTCCCTAATCCTAGTCTGGTTCAAAAAATGTGAACTAGAATCTACATGGGAAACCATTCTTGTCGGCCTAAACCTAACACTTTCTCTTAAGTTCAATCCGAAATAAGGCCTCACACTCAAAAATAGATTATGGTTTGAAAAGAGGGTAGGCTTGGTGTTTTAAGGGAACTGCTCTAAAGATGGGAGCTGCTACTTGGATTAACAAGAGTAGCAAAAAGGAGAAAGAGAATCCAAGTATTTTCTGGTTGCCATGAGTTCAAATGAAAATGTAAAGACTTGATAACTACAAGTCAGTATTAGGTTGAAATTGATAGGGACAGTTTAGAAAATCACAGCAAGCTTCAGTTAAGACAATAGAGCTAAACTAGGACTCCAAGAATGATGCTGGCTTAATTTTCAAACTGACATGCAAGCATTAAACGACTAGAAACGAGGAGATTGAAACTATATGATGAATCAGAAGACTTGTGAGGTCAATGTCATCATCATCCCCTATACAAAATGAAACTAGAATTAATCTTACAATGCAAATAAAACTACATGAGCATTCTGTTTTTGTGAAATAATTTTCGAAAGTTTTCAAAATTTTATGGTTTTCTATGCCTTAGATGTAGAGTCAAGTATGCAAAATTTGAAATAACAAAATAGAAAACATGGTTAAATGCATCTCTTAGACCCTCAAACTTAAATTACACAGTCCCTTGTGTAATAAAAATTCAAAGAAAGGTTTAAGAGATTCAAAAAGAAATAGAACTAAATGAAACAAATGATGCAATGGTACATACAATGAAGTGTTGGAGTTGTTACCTCCTGGTACAGTGAAGTAGGAGCCGACAGCGACCTGGATACTCAACTGGTGAGGTCGAGTGGTCTGGTTCTTAGCTCTGGTGCTTGACTCGATGTGATGCTCCAGTGGAATGGTCGAGTTGGATCATGTCCTCTTCTTGACTCGACCTCGTGATCGAGTGAAGAGGTCGAGTCAAACAAGCTCGGGCATCATAGTCGAGCTACCATGTTGAGTCTATGTAGTTATATCTATTTTGTCCTTTCCAACATTCCTTGCTTATTTCCTAATATTCTACACTTGAAAACACGTTAAAAATACCAGAAGCTTAAAATAATATGTACAAAGATAAACATGGGACTTCCTCCCAAGTGAGCTTGTTTTAAGTCTCCAAGCTTGACTTTTCATACTAATTAAGCTTGATCAATGCATGTATCACCCGAATCATACTCATCATAGAACCATCCCCTAAACTTTTTCATCCTAATTTTCTCAAAGAGTATCTTCCTTGGTTCATCAATGTTTACTTCATTAGTGGAGGTTATTCCAAAATGCTCATCGACTATGCAGTCAACAACCATACCTTCACAAGGATCTTCTAATGCTTTTCCAACCATGCCTACTCCTTCCCCATTGCTCTTGGTTGAATAACTCAATGTTGTCACGGGTTCAACCTTTGCTTCATACCTCAACACAGGATTCTCATCAATTGTGCATTCAAAAAGCACATCAAACTCTTGTATAACCTCTTCAGCTTCTAGGAGGGTTTCAGCCTTGATGTGAGCAGTAAGTCGAGTGGAGTGGTCGAGCTTGACCTCCAACTTCTGTTTCTCTGCTTGATCCTGCAATTCACAGCTCTCCCCATCTTGGATATCACTGTCCTCAGTGAATTCTGCATATCTCTTCTTAAAAGGTAGATGAGTATCATTGGGAAGTGCCTCTTCCATAACGGTTTTCTGAAGAGGAATGCATTCTTCTTCTTTGTCCTCGGTCCATTGTGAAAGTTTGGTGTTGATGGACTCCACATGCGTTGTCTCAAAAACCCTTGAACTGTGAGTCCTAGCATCCATCGTGGTGTCAAACATGTGCATGCTCTCGTTAGACTTTTCTTGCCCTTCCAATATCAACTTCAACAAGTTGAAATTCTCTTCTTGTTCAGATATTTGGGAGGCATATTGTTGTCCATAGCCATACTTCATGTTTGATGATTGAAACCTCTCACCATATCCACACTGGTACCCTTGAGGATAATTCCAATCCGGTTGACACTCTTTTTGGATGGTTGGTTCGTAAACTCCTTGATAGCCTGAGGAGATCCAAACTATCCCTCGTTGTTATTCTTCCAAAATGGTCTTCAACATAGAATGAATATAGGTATCCATGATAGGTACATGAGACAAACACACAAAGAGAGAACCAACAAGTTCTGGAATCCTAAATATAACAAACAAACACCCAATTAGCAACATCGCCAAATTGATATAAGATTTTTACTCAATTTCAGTTCCTCAATACTATTATTTCATTGTAGTATGTGAGATGTCAATCCAAATGGGTGTGATGCTAGCAATCAAGATGCAATCAGATAACAGTAAATCAAGCCAAATAAACAAATTTATAAACTAACAACCTAAGTGGAACAGAAAAACAAATGAATGAAAAGTAAACTAAAGAAAGCACTTGACTAGGGTGGTCGAGCTAAGAGGTCGAGATAAATAGGAAAACAGAGTAAAAGAGTGCACTCGACCTGAAGGGTCCGGTGGTAGAGATCAAGCTAAAAAAATGACAAAAATACGAAAACCACTCGACCTGAAGGATCGAGTGATGCAGTCGAGTGGAACTACAAAAATGCACAAAAGCAAAGAAGTACTTGACCTTAATGGTTGAGTAGATGCAGTCGAGTGGTAACAAGCAAAAGAAACACGACAAAATAGAGAAATAACATGAAATTAAAGCAATCAGGAGGAAGAAGGGATCTCAGACATGGGCTAATTGATCAACAACTACTCTTAACCAACCTGGGTAATTGACAAACTCATCCAATCAGGCTATTCCCTTGACAAGAAATTCTAAATCAGCCTAGTCCATTGTCGTGATAAAAGACTTTGAGTCTAAATGCTGACATACCCGATTCTGCCAGGGCCACACAAATAAACAAGCAATGATAACTAATTTGTTAAAGCAAACAAAACTTCCTAACAACTGTTTCTCTAGGATAGGATACACACCCTATTTAAATCTATATCCTGAGACTAGTGTAACCAAGTGTCTGGAAAAAGTTGAATCCAGCAATCTCATCAACAGGGTCGTGTGGAGAATGCTTGATATCAAGTTCCAATTGATCAGAGAAGAACAAGCTTTAAGATCATTTACCCAGAAGGAAAATCTAAAATTCAAACAATACTCAAATACCCAGACCAATCAAGAGAAATTACAGACCTAACCCATGCCTAACCCTAATTAAACTACTCAGACCTAGAAATCATGCTCAAGAACACAAACCTAGAAATCTCTAAAACTGACATATTAGCTAAATCAAATAGAGATAGACAAGTTTGTAGAGGAAACCAAATGCAAATTTGTAATAAATAAAGAGAGATATGAGTTACAAAAATCTAAAAATGAAAAACAAGAGGGAGAGAGTTTAAGAGGCAGAAAAACAAAGCTTAGGTAGCATCCCAGTGTGTTATGACCTACAAGGGGTATTTATACAAAAGGCCAAAAATCCTATAAAAAAGACAAAATAATTAATCAGGGAAAGGAAGGGAAATCCACTCGACTAGCATGTTCGAGTGGTCCACATCGAGTGCATCTTTAAATAACTTCCACTCGACCATGCAGTCGAATCGATGTGGTCGAGTAGTTCATCTTCTGTTCTTTGCAGCAGTCAACTCGAGCCCCGTAGTCGAGTGCACTAGTCGAGTTGGACTGACTCTAGCAGTCTGGTCGAGTGCACTAGTCAAGTAAACTGACTCTGATAATCTGGTCGAGTGTACTAGTCGAGTCAAGTTCAGGCATCCAAGA